>JAOXNO010000005.1:5113092-5126705 GCA_028565335.1 Limnodromus scolopaceus
GTTTGAGTTGGAAGGGACCTTAAAGATCATCTAGTTCCAACCCCCCTGCCATGGGCAGGGAGACCTCCCACTAGAGCAGAGTATAGGTGTCTTCGTGTTGGTCTCCTCTGAGCCAATCTAAAAAGCACCTTTTAGGGGCAAGAGTGGTGGTGGGACGGGCTATAGTGGATGATCCCTGGCATTAGCCCTGCACATCCCTCTGCCCTGTGCTCCTCTCCTACGCAGCCCGGCTGAATGGGTGCCCAGGTGGCTGCCCACTCCCCAGCCTGGCTCCTCACCAGCCCTGTGAGCGGGATCTGGCTCAGCTTCCAGAGCTGCAGCCTTCGTGGTAGGATGAGCATCTCTCCTCTTCCCCTTTTACAGAAAAATTTCATCGGGGTGTGCGCTGCCAACCGCTTCAAGAAGATCACCAGCTCGGGGTCGCTGACGGCGCTGGGTGTCTGAGCAGGGGTCCCTGGGGGAGCCTGAGCCACTTGTGAGTCAAGGCCAGAGAGGAATTGCTTGAGAGGGGCTGCCGAGCCCCCTCCTGGGGCCATGTCCAAGTCCCTCGTCAGTCTTGCTTCTGGACAGAAACAGGACCTTGCTGGGGTTGGCCCCTGCCTGCTTCCCACCACAGGGGCCATGGGCTGGAGCCGTGCAGCCCCCTCCCTGCCTGTGCTGCTGCCAGATGGCTGCTCTGGACCCTGCAGTGTGTGCTGCGACCCTGCTCCACGCCGTCACCGCCACCAGGGGTCCTGCTCTGCCACGTCCCCTGGGGCTGCCACCCTGCCCTGGCACCCAGCAGCTGTGGGACTGCTCGGGGACCAGGATCCCACCAAGTTCCTTGCCTGCACCCACTGCTGTGGAGCTGCTCCGCCGAGCTCATCCCACCCTGGGCAGCATTGCTGCACCGGGAACCCACTGCTGGGGACACCAGCGTCACCCTCCGGGGCTCCAGCCCTCCCCATTCCCATCCAGCCAATGCTTTCATCTGGACTTCCTTCGACTGTGAGCCTGCTCCTGAGCGGTGGTTTCTGATCTCATCCCTGGCCTGGCTGCCCAATGCCCGACCCGCAGCACCTCTGCTCCGCTCGCGCTTCCTTCCCATGGCCTCGGAGGAGAAAGGCTGGCCCGGGCTGAGCCCCGCTGCCTGGGCCGCCCTGTGCGCTTGCCCCTGCCTTGGACCCAAGACTTGCACGCTCTGCCTGTAAATGCTGCAGCCTTGCCCTGCCCTCGCTGTCGCTGGACCCCGAGCTGCCCAACCTCCCTTCCCACCACCACGGCTTGGCATGGGGATGCCAGAGGGCAGGTGTGGACCCTCACCCTGACGCTTATGGCACCGGAGGTGCCGAAGCGCCTCCTCCCTGGCCGGCCGGGTGTGCGGGAGCGGAGCTGGCCCCGAGCTGCTGCTCGCACAGGAAGGGAGGAAGCGATGAGCACACTTCCAGCAGCATCCCCAGCTGGGAGCCAGCGAGGGAAGAAGGAGCCTTTGTGTTCCTCCTGCCCTCCCTGCCCTTCGGCTCTGCCAGCGGGGGAAAAACACAACCTCTGCTTCACCCGTCCCTGCCAGATCAAGATGAGCGAGGCGTCCTAATGCAGAGCAGCTGGACCGCGCTCCCCGGCTCCCACGAGCATCGCTCCGGCCCCGACCACCAACACACAGGAACTGCCGATCTGCGGCTGTGGCCGCCAGTTCCCCCCACCATGTGCGGGGGCTCCCCGGGACCGGCCAGGCTGTGGGAGGCGGGTGCTGCCCCCGCTCCTCTGCCTCACCCTGTCCCTCTTCCCCTCTGCCAGCACCCCTCAGGGCTCCCCGGTGCTGCCAGAGGATGGGCAGACCCCAGCCTTTGCAGCTTCCAGCCTCACCCGCTGTGGGAGGGGATGGGGGGGGGGCTGGCAGAGGGTCCCAGGCTCCCCCTGCCCTCCAGCTTTGGCTTTTGCTGTGGCCGAGCACCCCCAATCCAGGGCTGTGTGTTTCCTCCGGAGCTGCCTGTGCCCTCTGTGCCTGCTGGAAACCCACCAGGGAGAGACAGGGGGAGGCACCAGCCCCCCCCCCTCAAGCCCCTGCTGCAGCAAGTGAAGGGACTTTTTGGGTTCATCCCCACCTGGCAAGGGACACAGCTCACAGGGTCCTGCCCAATGCTGGAGTCCTGCCTGGCTCTCGCCTTCTTGTAAATAAAAAATGTACAGGTCTGTCCGCAGCCTGCGCCTGCCCTGCTTCTCTTGGTGGGGGGGGGGGAGCTGCTACTAACCCCCTCCTTGGGCCACTGCTCTGGCTTGCATGGGCTCTGCAGCCACGGTCTGAGGGCTTCAGATAAGCGAGGGAGGGACGGGAAGCAATGCCTCATCCCCAGGGTAGAGGGCACAGAGAGGAGCCCCGGCTGTGCTGGGGACAGGGACCACCTGGTGAATCCCAGGCAGGGCGGGCTGTGCAGCCCCACAGTGTGGGGGGGGGGGCGGGGCGGCGCTGGTTTCTGCACCCCATGGTTGTGCAGCTGCAACCAAGCTCTGAGTGCCCCAGGGTGCTGGGGGAAAGGGAGAGGGATGGATGGATGGATGGATGGATGTAGGGATGGGTGGGTGGATGGTCAGAGGTGTCCTCATGGTTTCAGCACCTGCCCAAGTGGGGTGGGATGCCCAGGCAAGGGCTGAGTGCTCCTCTGCCCGGTGGGGCTGCGGCTGGTCCCGAAGAGGTTAAGACTGCCCAGGCTCGGACGCCGGCTCCCGCCGCGGGCGTCCCTCCCAGCCGCTTCCTGCCGGCAGCCTTTGACCGGTTCCTGTCGGTGACCACCCTGTGGGCCTGGACGCCAGCACGGCCCCATCTGGTTTGAGTTACGCTCTGCGGCGGTGACGTCTCCTTCCTGCCTGGCCCCAGGAGCCGCACGTTACCCTGGCCCCGACAGGCCACGGGGGCTGCAAGGCCCCGGCATGGGGTGGCTCATGGAGCTCCCAGCTGGGCTGTTGTCCCTAGACATCCCTGGGGCCCTGAGCTGCTCTGGGGTATCAGTTCCTAGACACGGCCCTGTGTGTGGACCCGTGGCATGGGGATGCACAGACACCAGCACATCCCAGTGCCCCAAGCCCGGGATGGGGGACCCACCACCGCACAGCCTGGTTTGGCATCCCCAGTCCCCTCCTTTCCCATCCCAGGACCCCATGGAGGCACCCACTGGGGATGGAGGAGTGGGGCCATGGGGCTGGCATCTGTGGCCCCATCCCATGCTCCTGGCTGAGGGGCAGGTCAGGGCTTGGGAGCCCCCCAAAGCCCTGGGGAGGGAACCCTGCTGGGACTGATGGGCATGGTGACAGAGCTGGTCCTGGTCCAGCTGGTGTCATCCCTTGCGTGAGGGTGTCTTCATCACCCCCGCAGACACGCAGCGCAGTCTGGTGCCCACAGCATCCGTCCCTGGAGCCTGGAGCACTCGCACAGAGCAGGACCCTTTCTCCATCCCCGCCTGCACCCCGAACTTGTGGCACCCCCCTCGCCAACACAAGAAGGGAAGGGGAGCGGGCAGACCTCCTGCAGCGGCGGCACCTTTTGCTCCGTTACCGGGTGCAGCCCGGTCCCCGGTCACGGCACAGCCCATACTGGGAGCGGGCAGGGGGCCAGGCCACCCACCACGAACCGGGAGTGAGCCGGGGCGGAGGCAGGGCAGGGAAAGCAGCGGGCCCACGGCCGGGAGCCAGGAACCGGGGCGGAGAAGGGGAGCACCGGGAGAGCGGATGCCCGGGGCGGTGCAGGCAGCAGGGCTCTGGAGGACCGGGGTGCTGGGTCCCTGGGTGCTGCAGCTCGGGGGTGGGTGGGCAATGAGATGTGCCACGCCGTGCCAATGCTCCTCCCAGCGCAGGGACCCCAGCGTGGGGCCGGGGCTGCTTGTTCCCAGGCGGATGGTGGGAGCCCGGGGCGGGCGATGGACCCGGCCATGCTGCGTGGGAACCAGACGGCCCCTGGGCACGGCTGCGGCGCTCGCTTCCTCCCGCGCCCCCGGGGACCGGCGAAGGAGGGGGCTGAGGTCAGCCGCGCTCGCCGCCGGCCGCTCCGGAGACGCCAGCATGATGTAGGCGCTTAAATATTGTTTTTCACTGGGGAGGGAAAGAAAAAAAAAGTAATAAAAAAAAAAAATAAAAAGAGAGAAAAGAGAGGCCCAGGGCTGAGTGGCTGTCCCCGATGACGAAGGGTGGCCCCCCTCTGCCCTGCCCGGGTCTGGGACACGGCCATGGCCCAGCAGCAGCCGTCTGGGGGCTGATAACGGGGCTGACGTGGCCACGGTGCTTCCCGGTCCCCAAGTGACGCCAGTACCGTCCCTCAGTGCCAGCGCAGCCCCCACAGAGACCCTTCATGATGAGCCAAGCTGGGGTCCTGCTGGCCTAGGGGGCTGGGGAGGGGGAGCTCTGCCAGACAGAACGTGGAGAGCCCCCGCTAACCTGGCATCCTCCCCCCACGGCTGTGCCATGGGTTCTGGGCATTGCTGCTCCCGGGGTCTCCCCTCTCTCTGGCTGGTGTGTGCAGGATGGGGGCACGGGCCCCCACTTTACCAGCATCTCTCTGGCCCCGCTCCAGTGCTGCGGAGATGCTGGCCCAGATGTCCCAGCAATGCGTGGGAAGAGGCTGGTGGCCAGGTCCCAGCCCGGGGTTGTGTGGGGATATCTGCCCGCCCCAGTGCCCCCCAGCATGGCTGGTTGGGGCAAGCCCCCGTGCCAAGCCTGGTGCCGGCAGTGGTGACTCAGACAGTGCCTCCTCACCGGCAGCCGCCCGGCGTGATTCAGGTTGGAGGAATCCTCTTTTCCCAGCCATTCCCACTACAGCCACGGCCCCTGGCACAGCCCAGCTTTGGGGGGTGCCCTGGCCGTGGGGTGTCTGCAGGGACCTGGTGGCACCCCAGCCGGGCACCAGCACAGCCCTAAGCAGGGACACGGAGGGGAGGGAGACCTTTCCCCTCAAGAGCGGAGCCCCCACACCGTGTCACTGCGCCTGGCTCCTACCCAGCATCTCTCCGGGGCCATGCTGGGGTGTGAGCAGGGCCAGACGCTGAGGCTGGTGCCATGTGTGGCACCCGGGGTGAAGCCAGGCACTTTGAGCATTCCCAGGCTCAGGGAGACAGCAGCTGGGCTCCACAGGGGCTCCCTCCTGCCGCAGCGCACCCCCCTGCCCCTCATGGACAGGGTTCCCTCCTGCTACCCCAGGACGGGGCTTCGGGGGCTCCTGGCCCCTGCATTGCAGCAGGACCTTGTCCCCAGCATCTCTGAGGGACATGGGACCTGGACATGGGTCCTCTGACCCAGGCCATGCCCTGTCCCCCCCGCGGCCCTTGATGTCCTGCCAGTGATCACCAATGGAGGGGCCAGTGGGATGAGGGCTGAACTGGGTGGCCTTGGGGACGCGTGTGCCCCGGCCAGCACCCGAGCTGGGGCAAAGGGTCCCCAGCTTGCACCTGCCCCCTGCCCACCCCAAATGGGGCGCAGAGACCACAGAGGCAGCGTTGGGGAATGTGCTTTATTTGGTGTTGGGACCGGGGGGTGTCCCGGGGTGGGCCAGTCCCTCACTCGAAGAAGAACATGCCGGGTGTCCGGTAGAGGCAGGGAGGCAGCCCCAGGGAGTAGCCGTTCCCCCCCTGCAGTGGGATTGTGCCCCCCGGCCCCCAGGGCTCCTTCTGCTCACCTGCCCGCAGCCCTGTGGCCCCAAAGGGTGCCTGGCGGGGGGCGGTGGGGGCCGGGGGCCCCGCTGCCAGGAGATGCTCCAGCGCCGCGCCGCATGGCCGCTCCTTCATGCAGAAGCTCAGCGCCTGCACCCGGCATTGGTAGCTGCTGCCCAGCGCCTCAGGCCCCGACCGGCCAAAGGAGCTGAAAACTGGCAGGGGGGGCTGTGCGTAGCCCTCCCCCTCCAGGAAGCAGGACCCCCCTGTCCTGCCTGTGCCCAGGAGGGTGCCAGGAAACGCAGGGGGCACCTGCCCAAAGGGCTGGCCTGGACCCAGCCCTGAGGTGGCTGTCTCCTCGCTCTCCAGCTGCCCTGGTGGCGTTCCTGGGGGGGCTGGGGAGTCCTGCGGGGGGTCCCTGGGCTGGGCGGGCAACAGGGTGGGCAGCAGGGCAGAGTGCGGTGCCGGGCGCTCACCGGGCAGCGGGTACTGACCTGGCCGGGGCAGCTGCAGCGCTGCCGGGAGCCCCCCGAAGACAGTCTCCTTGGGTGGGCGGCTCTCCGGGGGGGCGAAGAATTGCCCCTTGGGCTGCGGTGTGTCCGGCAGGTACAGGCAGGGCTGCCTGGCCTTGGGTGGCTGCCGCCGGGCGCAGGGCTCGGTGCACCCCGGCACCCCGGCACCCTCAGGCAGCGTGGCAGGGCTCGGCAGGCGCCCTGTGGCCATCGGGGAGGCATAGCCCCCCTCTGCCTTCCCCTCCTCGGGCAGCGGGGCAGCAGGTGGTCCCCGTGCCCGGTGCCTGGGGGTCTTCCCACGCCCCTCGTCCCCCTCAGTGCCCGGTGCATCCCGGAGGCCCCTCTTCCTGGTGAAGCGCCGGCGCCGCCTCAAGAAGCTGCCGTTCTCGAACATGTTGTAGCAGTCGGGGTCGAGTGTCCAGTAGTTGCCTTTGCCCGGCTTCTTGTCGTCGCGGGGCACCTTGACGAAGCACTCGTTAAGGGAGAGGTTGTGGCGGATGCTGTTCTGCCAGCCCTGCTTGTTCTCGCGGTAGAAGGTGAAGCGGCCCATGATGTAGCGGTAGATGCCGCTGAGGGTGATGCGCTTCTCGGGCACGCTCTGGATGGCCATGGTGATGAGGGCAATGTAGCTGTAGGGTGGCTTGGTGGCCTCGGAGTTGGGGAAGGGGCCGCCGGCCGGCTCGGGGGCCGGTGGGCTGCGCAGCGCCGTGTCGCCGACGGGGAGGTCCGGCTGCATCCTCCCGGCTGGCCGTCGCCCTCCCGCTGCTCTGCTGCACGGCCCCAGCCACGGCCCGTTAAAACCCGCCGGCGGCCCAGCCTCCCGCTGCCGGCCGGCGTGGGGGCGGCGGGCCCCTCCTCTCCGGGGCCGCCCAGGGCGGAGCGGGGCTACGCTTGTCCAGCGCCGGTCCCTGCGGACAGACGGACGGACGGACGGACATGCTGCCAAGGCCGGCGGCCAGCAGCCATCGCCTCCGGGGCTGGCACGGTTGTGGCCTCCCTGGGGCAGGGGTGGGCAGCGCTGGCCTCGGCCAAGCCCCGGGCATGGCCCCCGGCTTCCCCGGCCCCTCTTCCCACGGGAGGTTCCCACGACCTGGGTCTCATCCTGCCCTGCCCACGGAGCGCAGCCGGGCCCTGGCTAGGGATGGTGGGGCGCTGTGAGGGGGGGCTGCTGGCAGGGCTGAGGCTGCTGCCAGCCCTCGTGTCCCCACCCGCCCCCTGCCCACCCCAGTGTCACAGCCCCCCCCTCCCCGCTTCATCCGGTTGTGCCGGATCCCGTGCACCGTGCCAGATCCCGCGCACCATGCCGGATCCCTGCTCCGTGCCTGCTCCCTGCACCACGCCGGGTCCCCACACCGCGCTCACCAGCTGGAGAAACGGCCTCCACCAGGGTGCAGCACAGCCCCCACCTTCCAGGAGCCCCCCTCACCCCACTTGCCAGGGGAAACTGAGGCACGGGGGCAGCCAGTGCCTTTGGGATGGGCTCCTGCGCTGCCGATCAGCAGAGCAGCTAATGGGCACCCCGCTGCTGCCTGCACCCCCTGCCAAGGGACTTGGGACAAGGGGGAGGATGACACCTGAGCCAGCGCAGGGGGGGTCAGCTCACTCTGCCTCCCACAGCTGGGGCTGGGGCTTGAGGCTCTGCCTGGGCTTGGCTCTGCCATCTGCCCGTGCCCCCCTCGGACCCGTGCCAGCCCCCCCACACCAGAGCCAGTGGTACTGAAACACAACCTTTATTTCTAAGGTTCGGGAACAGCGAGTCTGGCGGTGCAAGACACGGACAGAGCTGGCTGTGCCCAGGGCTCACCAAACAAGCACACAGCAAATCCTACCCGGGTGGCTCCCCGGGGAATAAATACAGTGATCTGTGTGGGGGCAGCAGCCATCCACCTCTCCCCTGCCCCCCCCCCAGGTCCTGTGCCTGCCCGTGTCCAGCCCCGCAGCGCCGAACGTCCTGTGCGCACCAGTTTGGGGAACATGGCCGGAGCGGGGCTGTGGGGCGGCAGCGCATCCTGCTCCGAGGCTTTGTCACGACTGGGCTCTCCTCTCCCCCCCGGCTCGGGCTTAGGGCTGGCAGAGCTGTTTGAGGACGCGGATGATGTGGCTGGAGGCACCGGGGACGCAGGGCTGGGGGGAGTCACGGAGCAGCGTCGGCCCCATGCGCTGGGCGTGATGGAAGAGCTCCCGTGCGAACACCGGCTCCACCTGCGGAGGCACAGAGCTAACAGAGGATGGGCACAGGTCCACGTGCCCCCCAAGCGTGACTGTCCCAGTGCCCAGCTCAGTGCCACCATGAGCACCAGCCCCGGTGTGTACTCACGTGGGCCATGATGAGCTTCTGGAAGTGGTGCCTGGCGCTGGTGGGGTACTCCTCCCCGAAGCACAGGTGGATCTGGTACTGCGGTGTGGGCTGTCCGTGGCTCAGGTACCCCCGCAGCTCTGCAAGACACCGTCCCTGTCAGGGGACATGGGGTCCCCATGGCCCCACAGCCCAGAGGAGCCACACCGAGGGAGGACCTGCCCCCTTTCCCAAGGGGATCAGGGTCTCCCAGGGCAGGAGCCAGCGGATCTGGCCCCTGAGCAGTGGGCAGGCACTTACGCTGCAGGAACTGCTGCGTGTCCAGCAGCTTGTAGGTCTTCTCCCTCTCCAGCTTGTTGGGCCAGTCCCTGTGCGGGGCCAGTGGCCCATTCCAGTACACTCTGCCCTGGCACTGGCGCTTCATGAAGACCCCCTCGGGCGCTACCCACAGCAGCACACCCCGCTCCAGGTGGGGTAGGAGCCTCTCCAGCACGTCCGTCATGCTGGCCACCCGGCCACTGCCGCTGAGCGCCCGCGGCGGGGGGAACTCGATCTGCTCCATGCAGGAGGGGCCGTAGAGGCGCTCGTTGTCGGCTGGCACAGCGCGGGAGGTGATGCGGCAGCCCTCGGCCGTGCGGGTGGTGACTTCCTTCACCAGCACGTCACAGTAGTAGAGCCGGACGTGGAGCCAGCAGTCTGGGGTGAGGGGAGGGTCAGCTCGTGGGCAGCCCAGGCCGGGGGGGCCACCCAAGGCACTGCCCAGCCAGCACGGCTCCTACCTGAGTGGTTGACATCCTCCACAGGGAGGTAGGATGGGTGTCCAGGGAGAAGGTGGTGGTGGGTCGGGTCCCAGCCATAGAAGACTCCCCTCACGTGGTACCCTGGGCCAGGGCAGAGACGAGGTGGCAAAGGGACATGGGCAGCTGCACTCAGGGTCCCCAGGTGCTGTCCGAGTCCCAGCCCCTGGGCAAGGTGGGCAGCAGGATGCTTCCCACTGCTGCTGCTCATTACCGGGCCTCATTAAAGCCCATAAGCACACGATCTGGGGGCTTTGCTCTGAGGCATGGAGGGAGCCCCGAGCCCTGGTCTCCATCTCTGCAGGGATTGCCTGCACAAGGGACAGGGTGCAAGGCTGCGGAGAGTGGAGTTGCTCCTGCCAGGCAGCGTGTGCTCCCAGACCCATCCTGCTGCCAGGGACCCTACTCACCTCGCTCAGCTGGGTGGGCAGAGAGCAGGGGCAGTGGAGACACGTGGCACGGCTCCATCATGCCCTTCTGGCTTTCCTCCTCCAGACTCCCCGCGGTGCTGCCCTGGGGAGGAGAGGGGCTGCGGTGAGGGCTGAGCCAGCAGTTAGGGGGGGCCCAAAGCTGTCTCCTGCCTCTGCCATGGACCCCGTGTGCTGGCAGACCCCCTGTCTGAGTTTGGCAGCTGCGTGGCACAGGGGACCCTCAGCGATGCTCAAGGGAGCCAACTGCCCAGTGGGACCGACGCAGGCAGGGGAGCAGCCGGCAGATGAGGCAGGATTTGGGGCTCCCATCTTCTCCAGCACACAGGCAGCTCCTGGTGGTACAGGGTGGGGAGCTGGCTCACCTGCTGATCCTCGCTGGCTGGGGATCGCGTGTCACCATCCTTCTCTGCAAAGAGCAAGGAAAACCCACTGAGCTTGTGGCCAACTACAGGAACAGCCACCGGGAAGGCACGTGGCTGCCTGGGACACCCAGAGAGGAAGAGGAGTGGGGAGGAAGGGCGTCCTGGTTTCAGCTGGGATAGAGTTAATTTTCTTCCTAGTAGCTGCTGTGTTTTGGGTTTAGCATGAGAATAATATTGATAACACGTATTGACTTAGTTGTTGCTAAATAATGCTTATATGAAGTCAAGGACTTTTTCAGCTTCTCATGGAAGCTGAGAGGGAGCAGAGACAGGACAAGCTGGCCAAAGGAATACTCCATACTACAGGCATCACACTCAGAATATAAATGGAGGTTGGCCAAGAAGGAATCTGTGATCACTGCTGGGGGTGGGCTGGGCAATCAATCACCAGGTGCCGAACAGCTGTATTGCATCACTCCTTTAGTATATTCTTTAACCATTATTATTGTTGTTATTCTTTCTTCCATTACTCTTCTAACTGTCTTTATCTCAACACATGAGGCTTTTGTCCTCTTTTTTTCCCTCTTCTCCCTACCCTACTGAGGGGGGAGTGAGTGAATGGCTGCATGGTCCTCATTGCCAGCTGGGGTTAAACCAGGACAAAGGGTGGTGGCTGCAGGACACGGGGCTCATACAGGAACGGTGCAGGCATGAGTCCCAAGTCTGGCACAGGAGGAGGGACGCCAGAGTCATACCTGCGTCCCGAGCATTATCGGACACGATCTGGTACACCTTGTAGGGCTCAGAGATGTCCAGCTGGCTCCGCTCAGGCACCTCCTGGAAGTCGGTGCTCTTGTTGAGGGCGCAACGGAGACGTGTCTTCCAGGTGGAGGGATCAGCCTTGTCCGTCCCTTCATGGTACTTCCCCTTGTAGATGGCCCAAGCCTGCCAGGCAGAGGGTGCCCTGTGCTGCAGGGACTACCCATGGCCCAGAACCCTGCTCTGCTGGCCAAGGGGACCCACCAGGCTAAGAGCCCAATGGGACTGGACAGGGGGCAGTGGGGAGACGGGGCTGTGCGCCCTCGGGGGCTGTGGGGCGCTGTATGGTGGGGGGTCCCAGGGGAGTGCATGGAGGTGGGCAATAGGGAGCACCAGGAGTGCGCATGGAGCTGAGTAGGGGTTCCCGAGGGTGTGCATGGGGCCAAGTGGGGGGTCCCAGAGGTGTGCATGGAGCTGGGCAGCCCTGGGGGTGTGGATGAGGGGGTCCCAGAGGTGTGCATGGAGCTGGGCAGCCCTGGGGGTGTGCATGGAGCGTCCCGAGGGTGTGCATGGAGCCGGGCAGACCCGGGGGTATGGATGGAGCCAAGTGAGGGTCCCAGGGGTGTGCATGGAGCTGGGCTGCCCCGAGGGTGTGCATGGGGGGGTCCCAGAGGTGTGCATGGAGCTGGGCAGCCCCGGGGGTGTGGATGGGGGGTCCCGAGGGTGTGCATGGAGCTGGGCTGCCCCGGGGGTGTGCATGGAGCCAAGTGGGGGGGTCCCAGGGGTGTGCATGGAACCGGGCAGGGGATCCCAGCGATGTGCACGGAGCCAGGTGGGGCGTCCCGGGGGTATGCACAGGGCCTGGCTATGGGGAACCCCGGGGGTGCGCACGGAGCTGGGTGGGGGGGGAAGGGGAGTCCCGGGGACGCTCCCAGAGCCGGGCGGGGGTCCCGGGGATCCCGGGGTACCTTGAAGAGCGCGGCGTCCTGCTGCTGCCGGTAGTCCTGCTTGGCCGCGTGCTTCCAGGGGATGCGGAAGAGCGTCCGGTGCCGGTTCTCCCAGCGCAGCCCCGGGTACCGGCCGCTGTCGATCTGGGCGATCAGCCATTCCTTCAGCCGCATGGGGCCCCCCGGCTCCGCCATCGCGGCCCCGTGCCCGGTCCGGCCCCGCCGCCCCGAGGGAACGTGCTGGGGCGGCCGAAAGCGAAAGCGCGGCGCTGGGCTTTCACTTTCCCTTTCCCGCCCGACGCCGCCGGCTCTGGCTGTGCTGCCGGCTCGGCGACGGGGTGGGACAGGGGACAGCCCACGGGAGAAGGGCCAGGGCAACCCCACGGAAGAGGGGACAGAGCAGGCAACAGGGAAGAGGACACAGCCACCCACCGGAGAGGGGACACCCACCTCGCACCCACAGGAGAGGGGGCAGAGCAGCCGACAGGAGAGGGGACAGGGGCACCCACGAGAGAGGGGACACCCACTTTGCACCCACAGGAGAGGGGGCAGAGCAGCCAACAGGAGAGGGGACAGGGGCACCCACGAGAGAGGGAACAGAGCAGCCTATGGGGCAGGGGACAGGCACCTCGCACCCACGCACCAGAAAGCACAGAGGACTTCCCTGCACCCCTCCCAGGTCCCTTCCTTCAGACTTTCAAGACTCCCACGTGCTCTCCGCAGGGGACAAGGGACCCTGCTTCCCCATCCTCCCACTTCGGGGACCAGAACACCCCCCTGCCCCAGGAGCCGTGTCCTCCAGTGGAATCAGCGTTTCAGCCCACGGGCGTGGGGAGCTGCGGGAACAGGCACGGGGTTTCCAGGCTGGTGTAAGCACTGACGTTGCCCCATCTCTCAAATCTCTCTCGGCTCTAACACTCACATCTGCCTGGCGGGGCTCCGGGGGCTGAGTTGAACAGGAACTGGGTGGGAAGGGCTGAGATGAGCTGTGCCAAGGGCTGCTGGGGGCCAGCAAGGGAGCCTGACTCATCCCGCGCCCCTGCTGGCTCCCTGCTGGCCCTGCGGTTCCTGGCAGAAGCTGTCCCCACAGAGGAGACGTGGTGACTGTGGTCATGGCACTTCTGGGCACTGGCCTTCCCACACGTTGGGAAACGGCTTCCCGTGCCTGCGCTGCTCTGCAGGGAGGTGGGTGCATGTGTGGGTGAGATGAGCATCAGCGCTGAGAGAGGGTTGGACCCAGCGTAGGATCCCAGACAGCCCCTTCACTCCTGGCTGGCTCCTGAGCATCCTTGCTCAATGCTGTGGCTACCCAGGAGAGTTTGTCCCTCTCTCCTCCCAGTGAAGAGCCCAGATCGGCTGTCTTTTTGGGAGGAAGAGGGATTTCACCTCACAGAGGGTAGGGATGGAGCTGGCTGGTACCAAGTACCACCCGGCTGCCCTTGCAAAGGGCTGTGCTGGAGTGGGGTGGCAAGTGTGACCACCACACATCCCAGCAGCAGGGCATGAGCTGGGTGGGCTTTGCCTTCTGGGCTCACTGGGCCACCCTGAGGTGACATTGCTCCTCCATCACTGCTGGAGAGAACCACATGTCGCTGTGTGGGGAAACCCAGCTCCTCTGCCCAGCCTGCAGCTTACCGGGTCTCCTTTCGCAGCCTGCTGGATTTCCTTTCCAGCTCTGAGTCAGAGAAAGCCACCTCTGATGAGGAGGAGACATGAGACTCCCGAGAGCTGGCAGGCTGCTGGGGGCTGCAAAGCCTCAAAATGAATAAGCAGTGGCACAGCACCCAGTCCTGGGCTTTCCCACGGGGACAGGGACATGGCCGCATGGCACAGAGGGCACATGGGGCCACACAGGGGTGTACGAGCCAGCCACGCTGGCAGGGGTTTGCTCTCCTTA
>JAOXNO010000005.1:5152828-5165965 GCA_028565335.1 Limnodromus scolopaceus
GGTGGGGGCGGGCGCTGCCGGGGCGGGCTCGGTGGCGCCGTCCTCCCTCCGGAAGTCTCTCCCGCTCCCTCCTTTCTCCTCCTCTCCCCCGACAACATGGCCGCGAAGTCGGACGGCGGCGGCGGCGGCCCGGCCGTGCTGCTGGAGAGCCCGGAGGGCGACGGCGGCGGGAGGCGGGGGGGTAGCGCGGTTCCCCCGACGCGGCGGTACCGGCTGCGGGACGGCTGTTGGGTGCTCTGCGCCCTCCTGGTCTGCTTCGCGGACGGTGCCTCGGACCTGTGGCTGGCGGCCCACTACTACGTGCGGGGGCAGCGGTGGTGGTTCGGGCTGACGCTGCTCTTCGTGCTGCTGCCCTCGCTGGTGGTGCAGCTGCTCAGCTTCAGGTGGTTCGTCTACGACTTCGCCGCCAGCACCAAGGACAGCGCCGGCAGCACCAAGGACAGCGCCCGCGGCCCCCGCGGCTGCTGCCGCCTCTGCGTCTGGCTGCTGCAGGGCCTCATCCACCTGCTGCAGCTGGGGCAGGTCTGGAGGTACAGGGGTATGGGGAGACTGGGGGAGTCGGGATGTGGCTGCTGCAGGGCCTCATGCACCTGCTGCAGCTGGGGCAGGTCTGGAGGCATGAGGGTATGGGGGTACAGGGCAGCCAGGGCACCAGGATGGGGCTGTTGTGGAGCCTCATCCCTCTGCTGCAGCCTGGGCAGGCCTGGAGGCACAGGGGTCATGGAGCCAGGCTGAGGCTGGAGGGAGTGGCAGGGTGCAGCAGGGACACGGGTGGGGATAACAGGGCGCAGCACAGAGGACACAGGTGGGGAGGGCAGGGCACGGTGGGGATGGTGAGGTGCAGCAGGGACCCAGGCTGCTTGGATGGGAGGGGGCATGGGGATCAATTCCTCTGCTGCCACAGCAGGATGAGTGGTGGGGAAGAGCCTCCTGCAGAGCCCAGCTGTGGGTGCGGGTGGGTGTGGGCAGGAGCTGTGGGTGCAGGCAGGAGCGGGCAGGAGCTGTGGGTGCAGGCAGGAGCTGGCATGAGGAGCCTGCAGCCCAGCTGGGTGGCACAGGCCTGCTGTCCGTGCGGCTGGGCAGTGCTGGGCCTACTGGGGAGCCTGCCTGGCCATGGCAGCCGGGTGCCGGGGGGTGTGGAGTGCTTCTGCCAGGCACCGAACACCTGGGGCTTGGATCGTCCTCCCAGGCACCTCCCCATGCTCCTGCTCAGAGCTCACTGTAGTCTGTGGGGTCGTGAGTGAGGAGGTGCCATTTTTCCCCCAGCCCGGCCAGGCTTACCCACTGGGGCTGCATTTTTGCTGCCTGGCCCTTCCTGGGCCTGGGGGACGGCAGGCTGTGCAGGCAGGGCGAGCGGCAGCTTGGCTGACACATGCAGGCTCAAGGCCCTTTGCCTGCATCTCTGCAGACCCTCCAAAGCCCAAGCTGACAATTTACTGGCACCTTCTTCCCCTGTGCCGTGGAGCCGGCACCTCTCCCTCCCAGCTCTCCTGGGCTCCATCGAGCCCATCCTCGGGGCGCCGGGGGAAGAGCTGTGGCTCTGGCACCGAGCTTCTTCCTGGGGAGGCTGGTGCTGGGAGGGGAGTGGAGACAATGGCAAATTCCCGGAACAATGCTCTGAGCAGGCAGCGCTCCCGGCTCAGGTTTCGGTGCTGTTTCCCCTCCTGAGCCACTGTGGTACAGAGGCTCCTCCACTCCCTCTTGTTGTCTGCATGCCTTCGTTCGTCTGCTGCTCTTCCTGCAATGCTCCTGGGATGTCTAACTTTGTTTCGCAGTGAAGCATGCACTGTGCTAGGGAGGCTCCTACCCCTTCTCTCTACCTGACCCTCCCCCATCCCACTCCATCCCCATGGCAGCTCTTGGGGTACAGTGGCTGTAGGATGCATGCAGACCCTGCCTGGAGGAGGTGGTGAGGGAGACAACTTAGAGCTCTCTGGCCCATCAGCTGCTGAGCTTCTCTGTAGCTGGTCTTGGCCCTGGCGCCCTGTGGGCAATTGCCTGATTCTGGCCTGAGCTGGGGCTGGGCTGTGGTCGGGAGCTTTGCTCCCAGTGGTGTCAGCCGTGCTCTCCTGATCTCCTGCACCACGGAGGCTCTTAAGCCAATTAAAGCGGTAACTCTCAGCACTGACCCTCCAGGACATGTTGGTCTCAAGCTGCAGCTGAGGCTCTTTCTAATCTCGGGATTTGGGATTAGCTCGGGTGACCAGTTAAATGCAGTTTGCTAAACCCATTAGTGCGGTTGGATCCGGTGCAGGTGGATGTGGCAGTTAAAGAAGCGTTGAATAAATGCTGCATGTGAAGGGAAGGCTTTTCCCTGGCTAGGGCACCATGCCCCTCACCAAACATCCCCCTCTTCCCTGATTTACCTTCCCCCTGCCTTGCGATCACCTTGGCAGGTCTCACCCCTACCAAATCCATCGCTGCACAGCCCCGAGCCCCAGCTGTGACAAAGACCCCCAAATCACAAAAATACAGCTGCTTCCCAGCTGCAAAGGCGGCTCCAAGCACTAACTGAGATTATCCCAAATTAAAGCTGCTGCGAGAAGCTGCTGAAGTTAGTTGTCATCAGTGCAGTCATGATGCACATGCAAATACTCCTCCACGGGTGCTCTCCGGTGACAGTTCCATGACCATGTGCCCGTGTAAGCAGCAGCAGTGTGCCCGGGGGCTGCTGCTTGGATGGTTTTGCCACTCGGGAATTGTTATCCGCTCTGCTCGCAAAAAGTCACCAGCTTTTTCACCCAAGAAACACCGAAGGGAAGGGATGCTGTGCACACCACGTGTGCCTCCCACCCAGCAGAGTGCCCGGGTGTCCCCTGACACCTCCATGGGCTGGCAGCTGACTAGTGTGTCTCTGCGGGTCCCATTGCGCTGGGGACAGCCCTGTCTGTGCCTGTTGTGCCCTTGTGTCTGCTTTAGCCCAGGGTCACACCTGGTTTGGCTTACCGGGGCCAGACCCAGGGTGTCCTCTCCACCCACAGGTCCTCCTTGAAAGGTCCCCATCAGTCTGTGTCCCTCCATCCTCTGCTGGCTTGGGGACCCGGTGCCACCCCTAGGTCCTGATGTCAGTCCGGTGGCAGCCTCATGGGGCACGGGCACCCTCAGCAGCTCCCTGGGTGCTCACGAGCGGTGGCAGAGCTGGGACCTGCATGTTCATCCCCCAGCTCCTCTGCTCCCCAGGGCTTTGCTCTGTCTGATCAGGACCCCTCTCAGCCCTGGGAGCACCTGGTTTTGGGGTGTCAGCTTGTCCTGCTGCAGGACCCAGGGCTGGGGTCATTCACTTGCTGGGGGTCCCCATTTGGCCCTGGTGTGCAGGACAAAGGTTCTTTTTAGGGATGGATTGAGGCTTTCCCTGAGAATCAATGGCCTTGGCTGCTCCCATCCATTCCAGGAACCCAGGGCATGTTGGGGTGTGGGGACAGTGGGACATGGGGGCTTTCATAAGCACTGTGACATGCCAGCTGGGCACACGTGCAGCTCTCCCTGATGACCTGACTTGGCGGGATGTGTAAGGGATTAAAATGGCTGCAACAGGGAAGCAATTTTCTCCTTGTTTAAATAAAGGATTAAGGGATGATATCCCAAATTACCTTCCAGGAAAATCACACTCCGTATCACTCACTCTTAGACTGGGGGGTCACTCATCCTTTTCCATCTGAGGATGATGATGCGTGTATTTGGTTATAACCAGGGCCAGGCTTTTCTCACGCTTCTTTTTTTCCAACACTTGAAAACTGGGGCCAGTAGCTGGGAGTTGGGGGCAAACGGTGACGTTGATGGCAAAACCAGCTGTGCTGGGGCTCTGGCAAACCTGGCCATGGCGGGGCTCTGGCAAACCCAGCACCCACCCGAGCCCACCACCTTCCCACCACAGGGGCTTCGTAGGATTACTCTTTGTAATAGAAAGGAAGGAGCAATTAGCCCTGAGAGTTCTCGCGGTTGGTTTCTGCCTCATCATCAGTTTTTTGAAAATTAAATGATTTTTTTTTCAAGTGATTGATTCCGTATTTCCCATGCAGCTGCTGCGGCCCTGGGTTAGTAAGCACTCGCCGTGCGCTGTCAGCGCGGGGATGTTTCTCTGGGCTGAAACACCATGGGATGATCAAATGCATAACAAACAAGAATCAACATTTCATTCTGGCAAGTTGATGGGAGATGAAATCTCATTTTAATGAGATCTATGGAGCTGACAGGAAGACGGGAGGATAATTGTGCCCCCGCTGAAAGCTGGGGGAGGCCGCGGGTCACTTGTTGAGCGGCTGAGGAGCCGGGGACGGCGCGGCTCTGGGGTCTGTGCACGGGAGGCTGCTGTGCGCTGCAGATGGCAGGATGCCGGTGCTGACGAGCCCAATTAGCGAGGCTGATTACAGGGAGAGGATGAGGTCACCAGCATCCGTGTCTCGTTCGCGCATGGGTGCCCTGGGACCAGCAAGCGATGCCCTGTGGCATCTCGGGCTCTACATCACTTCTCCCACTGCCTTCCCCCAACACTGTGCCCTCTGTCCCCAGGGGGATCCCCCAATTCACACTCTGCCAGTGAGGGGGGGGTGGTCCATCCCCGGGTCCTTCTGTGGGGACAGAAGCAGTGCTTGGGGAGGAGAGGGACTGGGAGCGGCAGCCACCACGGTGCTGCAAAGGCAGCGGTGGCCTGGCAGGTGACACGATGGCAGCGCTGGTCTGGCTGGCCACAAGCAGGTGGCACCGGGATGCAAACTTGTGTTGGGAGCCCCCGGGCACGGGGCTGGGAACACCGGCGTCATTGCCCCCTGCATTTTGCCGTGGACAAGCCCCATCCCTGCCCTGGGCCCACAGGTTCACTTCGTGCTGCTCCGTGCAGGGGCCATTAAGCAGAAGGAGGCAGGAGCAAGGGACAGGCCAAAGAAAAGGCTAAAATTAGCTGCTCCCCCCGAGGTAGGGGGTTAAAGCGTCATTTTGACACAGGCGCAAAGAATCCGGCAGGGGCCAGGAGCTGGGCTGACCATGGGATGGCCCCTGTAGCCATCGGCACCCGCTGAAACTGGGGCGGAACTACTAAAATCACAGTATTTCCTGACAGCAACTTCTTGCCCTGTGGCCAGCTCTCGGGAGGGCTTTTTGAGCCTTCCAGCAGGGCAGGTGGGAGGGGATGGGCAGACGGTGATGGGGCCAACGGGGCATCAGTGGCCTTGCCAGGGAGGACCACGGAAGCCCAGTGGGACCAGCATGCCCACCCTGCCCTCCCACACGCTGAGGGAGCTGATGGGGCTGCCCGGGGTGGCAGCAGATGGCAGCAGGGTGGCACAGAGACCTCAGTGGTCCCAGCGGATGGCCCCCACTGGGGTCTTGTGGCTGTGCAACCCGGGAACGGGAGCAAGGGGCCGTTCCTGCAGCAGGAGCAGGGCTGGCTCCTGCCTCCTCCTGCTGACGGATGAGCCAAAAGTGCTGGGATCAGGGTTTCTCCTGCGCTCCGGGCTAATGGAGTCGGCTGGCAGCGCTTTCCGGAGCTGACGGAGAGGCCGTCGCTCTGCGTGACGGTTTGACTCGGCTGGGAGGAAGCTTTATGGCCTGACATCCTCCCGCTTCATCTTTCTGTTTTCCTCCTCATCCGGCTCCCTCTTTCCCCCGAGGCAGCAGAGCCACCAGCCGGTGGTGCAGGCAGGGCTGCCCGGGGATGCCCTGCCTCTCCGGCCCTGTGTCCCCTCCTGTGGTGCCCGGATCTGGCCCCGTGCCGTGGGGAGGGGTCCCTGGTGATGGTGACTCAGCTGGTGCGTGCGTCGGTGACACGCACACCTCCGCTGACCCCCGGCCGACAACCAGATGGCCAGGGCCGTGTGTGCCCGCACCCGCAGCCCTGCCAAGAGCCCAGGAGCTTCCCGCGGGCACCACAGCACGACCAGCTGGTGCATCCATCCTGGCCGGGGCAGGGGGAGGCAGGGTGGGCTCCGTGCCAGCCGGAACAAAGACATCCCCTTTGAGACGCACAGGGACACCCTGATGGCCCGGTGGGCAGCGGGGCGATGGCCAGGTGGGCACTGGGACAGCAGGGTGCTGAGCTGGCTTTGCCCAAGCTGCCCCTTCCTGGCATCTCGGGGTCCCAGGGTGGGACAGGGATGTGCTCAGCATCACCCCTGCCCTACAACCCCCTGCACCCCCAGCGTGGGGGACTTTCCATGGCCCCAAATTAGGGGAAAATGGCTCAGGGGTTGGCAGTAGTCATGGGGCATGCCTGGCATGGGCAGGGAGAGATGAGCTCGGCTGCTTGGGTGGCGGGAGCTCCTCTCACCCTCCCAACCCCCTCACGCAGGTACCTCCGCACGCTGTACCTGGGGCTGCAGAGCCGGTGGCAGGCTGAGCACCGCCGCCGCCACTTCTACTGGCGGATGATGTTCGAGAGCGCGGACATCAGCATGCTGCGGCTGCTGGAGACCTTCCTGAAGAGCGCGCCTCAGCTCGTGCTGCAGCTCAGCATCATGGTGCAGCAGAACAGCATCGAGCCGCTGCAGGGTAAGGGACACGGCCCCCGCGGCAGGGGACGGGGGCGGCTGGAGGGGGAACCCTGGGTTCTCACTGCCCTTCCCCGCTTTGTGCCCACAGGGCTCTCGGCCTCAGCCTCGCTGGTTTCTCTGGCGTGGATGATCGCCTCCTACCAGAAGGTGCTGCGGGACTCGCGGGAGGACAAGATGCCCATGTCCTACAAGGGGGCCGTGGTGCAGATCCTGTGGCACCTCTTCACCATCGCCGCCCGCGCCATCGCCTTCGCCCTCTTCGCCTCCGTGTTCCAGCTCTACTTCGGCATCTTCATCGTCACCCACTGGTGCATTATGACCTTCTGGATCATCCAGGGCGAGACAGACTTCTGCATGTCCAAGTGGGAGGAGATCATCTACAACATGGTGGTGGGCATCATCTACATCTTTTGCTGGTTCAACGTCAAGGAGGGACGGAGCCGCTACCGCATGTGCATCTACTACGTCATCACGCTGTCGGAGAACGCCGCCCTCACTGTCCTCTGGTTCCTCTACTACGACCGCAAGGCCACCTCCGACTTCGACGCCTTAATCCTCGTCTGCGTGGTCAGCTCCAGCTTTGCCCTCGGCATCTTCTTCATGTTCATCTACTACTGCCTCTTGCACCCCAACGGCCCCATGTTCGGCCCCCACGCCGGGGGCTGCATTTTCCGGCAGCGGCCGGCCCCGGTGCCGGGGTCCCCCACGGACGCCGTCACCAGCCCTCCCCGCTCGCTGCCGCGGACTACAGGGGGGGAGCGGGACGGGGCGCCAGGGGAGCGGGACAGCTGCGTGCCTGTCTTCCAGGTGAGACCCTGCCCCCCGCCGGCGGCGGCCGCCCGTGCCCCGCGGACAGAGGGCCCCGTCATCCGCATTGACCTGCCCAGGAAGAAGTACCCGGCCTGGGATGCCCACTTCATCGACCGGCGCCTGCGGAAAACCATCCTGGCGCTGGAGTACGCGTCGCCCACCACCCCGCGCCTGCAGTACCGCACCCCCGGTGCTCCCCAGGAGGTGCTGGAGTATGAGACCACCGTGTAGGGTGGGGGATGTGGGGGCCATGGCAGGGCCCCTCCCGGTGCCATCCCGGCCGCCCCGCGTCTTCACAGCCGTTTGCCTTTCTGTTGGGTTCACCGGTGTTGCCGTGCTGCCACGCTGAGCACCCCACGGGTGGAAGCTGGGGAGGTCTCTTGGTGCTATCCCCCTCCCCGTGCCACCCTCCTGCAGCCGAGACCCCCGTCCCACCGCACAGCGGCCACCCCAGCTCTCCCCAGGGCTTGTCCTTGCCAAAATACCTCACCGGTGCCTCAGCCCAAGGCGGTGGGTGCTGTGGCCCCACGGCGCTTGATGGGGTTGGTGGTGCAGGATGGGGACCGGGGGCACCCCTGGGCTGGGGGCTGGTGGCTACAAGGGGCAATCGGGCACGGTGGGGCATGGCTGAGGTGGGGAGCATGTGGGGACACGGGTGCTGGGGCTGCCCCATTCCTGTGCCGTGGGGCTGGAGTGCAGCTGCACCGAGGTGTGGGGGGGGCTCCTGTCACTCCCAGGGAGCCAGCGCAGGGGACAGCTGGGGTACGGCCAGCCCCCCCCCCATGTCTCCTATTTCCCCTCTGCCCTGCAATGCCAACCATGGGGTCCCTGCTGGCATGTGGGGTGCAGACCCTGGGCCAGGGGAGCCCCTCACAGGCAGGCACTGACCCTGCTCCCCCCCCCGGCACTGAGCTGGACCCCCAGCTCCAGCTGGGGCAGCAGGGGGTGGCTGCGTCCCATTGTCCCCTCCGTCCCCATGGGAACTGCTTCATCTCATTTGGTTTGTTTTCACCTGAATAGTGACATTTTTTGTGACATTTTCTACCTCCACTGAGGCTGGGGGAGGCAGGGTCTGGCTGGCACTGCTTGAGCGGGGTGTGTGGGGGGCTGCCAGCATTCCTGGGGCTCCACAAAGTGGGATTCACCCCCCCGAGCTCTTCTCCCCTCCCAGGTTTGGCATCGCGTCCCACCTGGGAGCATTTCCATCCATCCACCCATCGACATCGGCCCCTTCCAGCTCCCCAGTATAACCGTGAGCCGGGATCCTGCCTGCCCCTGCCTCTTCCCCAGCCTGTCCCTGCCTGTCCCTGCCTGTCCCTGCCTCCCCAGAGGAGCGGGGCTGCCCCAGGCTCCGGGATTGAATGTGTCCCCTGGTCCTGCCCGGATCCATTGGTGTGCCCCCGCCCAAAGGGCTGTGCTGAATGTACCCTGTGCTCCCCTGGCACACGCATGTGCGTGTGTGTGTGTGTGCAGGGGGCTGGCAGGGGTTTGCAGGGCAGGGGAGCTGCTGGACCCCTCGGCTGTGCATCACCTCTGCCCCTCGCCCCCTGCCCCCATGGTCCCTGTGCCTTCCCCACACACCCTCTTCCCCCCCACACCGGTCCCGGCTGCCCCATGCCATGGTGCCAAGCCCTGGGCAGGGGAGTGTGGGCATCCCCACACCAGCCCCATTGTGCCACCCCATGAGGAACCCCATGAGGAACCGCGCTGGCCGCGGGGAGGGCTGGTGTCGGGGAGCTGCCCCTGGGAATGGCTCTGGCTGCCACCCACCTGGTCGGGGCATGGGGTCCCCAAGGGACAGTGTGGGTTCCTGGTCTCCTGGCACAGGGTGGCATCACGTTGCTTTTTTTTCCCCCATTTCTCTGTAGCTGGAAGGCAGAGTGACAGCAGGCTGGGGTGGGCCGTAGCTGGGGTCACTGGTGCTAACTGGTGCTAACTGGAAGCCTCGGAAACCTTTTTGGAGGAGGGTGCAAATGATGCCTGTGGGTGGGCAGCAGGCCAGACCCCCGGCAACCCACACCCTTCCTTCACCGCCGGTGATGGGCAGACCCCAGTAGAGGGTCCTGACCGTGCTGGGGACAGCACTGGGCATGGGGTGGCTCTGCAGGGGGGTCTCTTTTCCTCAGGGAAGGTGGGGGCAGTGGCCATGGGAGCTGGGCTGGGGCTGGTGCTCACGTCTCCTTGCCAGGGGAGCCAGGGAGCCACCAGGGATGGACCACATCGGGGATCCGGGACCTGTGTGGGGTGGCTCTCCTGGCTCCCCCCAGCCCGAGCCCCTTTTCACATCCCTCCAAGGGCCAAGAGGAGCCGCTGGTTGGGGTGATCTGCAGCCCCCCTCCATGCCCTTCACCCCCAGGGTTTGCATGGGGACCCCGGAGCCGCACCGGCAGGGCAGAGGGACACTTTTCTATGCACTCAAGCCACGGTACCCTCAGCCCCGGGCTGCTCCGGGCAGGGATCTCAGCAGCGGCAGGAGGCACCGAGCTGTGTGGGTGCCACAGGGGAGCCACAGGACCTGGCTCTGGCCTTGGGGCTCAGTCACCCCCCTGCAGCAAGGGGGGACAACCTGGGGCCAAGCCAGGCCATGTGGGATGGGGGCAGCTCCAGGGGTGCTTGAGCTCCCACTGGGGATGGGGGTCCTGGTCCTCAGGGGGGTGTCCCCCCGTGGGTGGCAGCAGGGCTGTCCTGGCTTCAGGGAGCAGGGAGAGGTTTGGGCTGGGGCCATTCGTTCCCGGTGGGGCTGCTGGGGGGGTTTCAGCCACGTCTCCACCCACCCCCCCTCCAGTGCCGGGACCTGGCGGCCACTGTCATGTACTGTAAATACTCTGTGTGCCACCTTCTTCTCTGGGACCCTCGGCGTGGGCGGGGGGCAAGCGGTAGGCCGTGGTCCGTACCAAGACTTTTTTGTATACCACAAACTTTTTGTATATTTTTAATTTTGCTGCAACATGAGATATTAAATTCATTTCAATAAGCCCTGCCTGGGGGAACCTGTCCTTGCCAGCACCTCTGGCTCGTGCCCTGAACTCCTCACCAGGGCAGGATGCTGCCCCTCTGTCCAGGGGTGCTCGGGGACCCTGGGGGACGGAGCAGGAGGGCTGTGGCAGTGCTGCCTGTCTGGTGTCAGTGGCCCTGGCTGCTGCTGGTGGCCGGCAGGGAAGGGGTGCACGGGCAGGATGCAGTGTGCCGGGGGGAGGAAGCCGTTGGACACAGCCCTGTCCCTGTCGCCAGGGCTGCAGGGACAATCTCCTCCCTGCTGGAGGCCCCGATCCCCAGCCGAACCCCAAACCCACAGGGGGCTCAGGCCCCATGGGTGGTCATGGGGATGGGGTGCTGGATGCAGCTACACGGGCTCCTGTCGGTGCCATTCCCTGTGCCAGGGCCCCACAGGTACCAGGCAGGACGGGGCAGTGAGGGCCAGGAACCCCCAGCGCTGCCCCACGGGGATGGGGCTGATTGTGGGGCTGTGGGACAACGGAGCAGACCCAGGCCCAGGGGAGAGCCCTGCAGCAGCGAGGGGCAGGGGCTGCTCTGCAGCCAGGACCCATGGGCACCCCCAGACCCAGTCCCATCCCCTGCTCCGGTCCCATCCCAGCCTAATTCAGCCCCTGCCTCTGCCCGAATCCCAGCCCAGCACCAGCACTAGTTCCAGCCCAGCACCAGCCCCAGTCCAAGCCCCTGCCCCAGTCCCATCCCAGCCTACTTCAGCCCCTGCTTCTGCCCAAGTACCAGCACAGCTCCGCTCCAAGTCCCAGCCCCAGTCCCAATCACGCTCCCAGCCCCAGTCTCAGCTCTAGTCCAAATCCCAGTTCCAGTCTCAGTCCTGTCCCAGTCCCAGTCCCAGTCCCAGGCCAGCCCAGCCCCAGCACCCCCCCAGGAGGGGCAGGAACTCACATCCCAGCCGTCCTGGTGGAGTTTCCGACACAGGAAAAGGCAGCGGCGCCGAGCGGGGCGGTGGGGGCGGCCGTGCCGGGAGGCAGCGCTGCGGCCCCGCCATGGACTGCGAGGCCAAGAAGGGGAAGAAGGTGCGTGGGCCTGGGGCTGGTGTCCCGGGGAGGGGGGGCGGCAGGAGGGTGGGAGTGGGTAAGACACACGGGAACACTGGGACGAGCAGCCTTGTAACCTTCCTGTGGTATGGTGGGGAGAGGTGGGGTCCCCACCCGTTGCCTCCCAAAACACCCAAATGGTGACAATTTGGGTTCAGGGAGAAGAGAGGTGACCGACCCCTCCTCGGGCGCTGGGTGCCCGCAGACCCTCTGCATGGGTGCCAGGGTTGGGTGCCTGATGCTGACGTGTCCCCGTGCCTGCTGTCCCTCCCAGGGCTTTGTGTCGCCCATCAAGCGGCTGGTTTTCCCCAAAGCGGCTCGCAGGTCGGCACTCCGCAGCAGCGTCTACCGGCGGCCGCTACACTCGGTGCCCCTCTACCCCCCCGATTACCTGATCGACCCCCAGATCTTGCTGCACGACTACGTGGAGAAGGAGGTGAAGGTAAGGGGGTGGAGTGTCACCAGGGATGCTCAGGGTCCCTGCCTGTGCGTGGTGGGGCTGATGAGACCACTACACCGCACAGAGGAACACCACCTGCAGTGGCCAGGTGATCCCCTCCCTGGTCCTCCTGGTCCCCTCCCTGCCTGGACAACACCCAGGGAGGGGGAAGGTGGGCTGGGGGTTCAGGGAGGACCCCCTTGTTGCAGGATATCTCTGCACCCCAGAGAGACAAATCCTGCCCATACGTACGTGGGTGCTCCAGGGGAGGCTCTAAGCCACGGGGTAGGGAGAACGCATAGCCCCAGCCCCCCGCAAGCTGCCCTGGGTTTTGTGTCCCCCCACAGTTTTTAGGCCACCTGACATGGGTGACAGCCTCCCTGAACCCCTCCAGCCGGGACGAGGTGCTGCAGCTGCTGGACACAGCCAGGGTAAGAGGGGTCCTGACGCCTCCAGTGTGCCCCCCCCCAATGCTGATGGATGCCCCCACACCCTCGGCACTTGTTCTGCCCCCGCAGCAGCTGAAGGAGCTGCCGCTGCAGACGACGCCGGAGCAGGACAGCATCCTCAGCCTCTCCGCACGCTGCCTCCTGCTCACCTGGCGCGACAACGAGGAGCTGATCCTGCGCATCCCCACCCACGAGATCGCCGCGGCGTCCTACCTGCGCGATGATGCCCTGCACCTCCTCATCCTCAAAACCGGTGCGGGCATCCAGCCAGGGCCACCGGTGTCCCCAGGCTGTGGGGGGCTGGAGCCCAGGGGGGTGTTGGGGAGGCGCTGGGTCCGGCTGGGCTCTGCTTTCCTGAGGCTGGAGGGGGACACTTCCTCAGGGTCCCCACCATCCCCGCTCTGTAGGGCTCACTGCCCCATCAGGCAGGTCCCAGCTGCACTCCCAGCCCTGTTGCCTTTAATGGCAGGAGGAGAGGAGGCTGGAAGAGACCTCTGTCCCCGTGTGTGTCCCCCCCCTGCACATGGAGCCCCAAGGGGGCGCAGGGACTCCTGCGCTTTGATCAGCAAACCCGGGCTCAGCTGCCAGCAGCAGGCAGGGTCCCCGGGGAGGGGGCTGCGCCGAGCTGAGCCCCAGCCTGCACACGGAGCGGTCCCCTAATCCCCTGCCCTGCTGCCCCTAATTCCCCTGCCTCCTGCTCCTAATCCCCCTGCCCCAGCCCCTCTGCATGCCCACTGTCCCCCAACCCACTGGGGCTCCCCATCCCATCCCATCCTTCCCCATCCCTCTGCATCCCCCCTCTGCAGCCGGTGGGATGGGGAAGCCAGGGCCAGGCAGGGTGGGCAGCTCAGCCCCCTGCCCTGCTGCCCCTAATCCCCCTGGCCCAGCCCTTCTGCATCCCCACTGTC
>JAOXNO010000005.1:5181170-5202827 GCA_028565335.1 Limnodromus scolopaceus
CTGGGCAGCCTGTTCCAGGGCTCTGTCACCCTCACTGTAAAGAAGTTTTTTCTCATATTTGAGTGGAACCTCCTATGCTCCTGAACTGAAGGCCACTGAGTTTTGACACCGCTTCTTTGTGACTTGTACCAGTCAATGCTGTCGTTCAGAACACATAAAGGGAAAAAAAAAAAAAAACCAACAAACTCAACCATTCTGCTTCTTACAGCTCCAAAACTGAAAATAGATCAGCCACTTTCTCAGGTCACATCTATCCCATATCCTACATTTTGGAAACACCCTGGCAAATAATGTCGCATTGAAGGATGCAACCGAACCTCTTTAAATATAGAAAAAAAATAAATATATATATGGGAGGTTTAATCCCACCTACATTGAAAACAGTTTATTCTGGAACTATATCTAATGTATCTCCCCAGAACAGGTTGGGAGGATTAGACTTATGCAAGCTATTGGGTTGTGGCTTTTTTCCCTCCGACGTAGAGACGCGCTCTTGTAGAAATTCCTAAATCTCTGAAGGGAAATAAAGCGGCCCAAAGCGGGACCACCACCCCACCTCACCCCCCACAGGTGTCAAAAATCCACAGAGGACTGAAACAACAAGAAAGGCACCCGCGAGCGGAGCCACCCGGCTGTATCGGTCCCACCGGGAGACCGGCCGTGTCCCCGCTGCCGGGGAGCGGGGGGGGGGGGGGTGCGGGACCGGGACCCAGCGCTACCTCCCGCCCGCTCCCCCATTATAAAACGCCGGCCGACCACACCCACCCGTGACGTCACCGCCATTACACAACCTGTCCCCCTCCGTGCCTCCCGCTTATGCAACCGGGCCCGGGCCTGCGGGGGGACTTGTCTGGGTGACACTTGAGGGAAAAAAAAAAAAAGAGGGCGAAAATAGGTCTCTGGTGGGAAACAAGGTTAAAAGCGGCGGCAGAAGTTGGCCCGCCGCCGTCGCCCGACACCGAGGGAAGCGAGCCCCGCAAACTCCTCTGTAAACAGTCCCCCGGGAAAAAAAAGCAACGTGGGAGGGGGAAAAATAAAAAAACACCACAAACAGGCGTGAGGGAAGCCCGGTGCGGGTCGCTCCGAGGCGCACCGCCCCCCCCGCCACGCCGAGCCCCGCCGCTCACTGAGGTCCCGCAGCCCCGCGTCCCGCCCGCCTCCTTCTCCGCCACGGCCCGGCCCGGTCGGTGCGGGCAGGCGGCGCGGCCCTGGGGGCGGCCCCGGTGCGGGGGGCGGTGAGGGGACTCCGGCTCGGGCCTGCACCGTGCCGTGAGGGGCGCGCCGGCCGGGCCCCGCGTCTCCCCTCACCCCGTCCCCACGGGCTGCGCCGGCCCCTGGTTACGTCTGCGGCCTTGTAGCCATCCCGCCTCTCCCCGGGGGTCTCCCCGCGACCCGGGCGGCGGTCGGTGGTGTGACCGGAGGAGGGCAGGGGCGAGCGGGGCGCGGCAGAGCTGGTGCTCGGTGCCCGCCGGGCCCCACGCTCCTTCGGCAGCAAAATTGGCTCCGTTTCCAGGATTCGCGGCGTTGGCCGGGCTGGGGGGACGCGGGGCCGGGCCGGGGGGGTCTCGGCTGCGGTGTGAGCGGAGGCTGCGGGCGCTCTCGGCCATCCTCTTTGTCCCCGTGCAGTTCTCTCGGAGGGAGCATTGGCCCGAAGCAGGTGCTTGCACCGCGTCAAGAGGCTTTTTTTGCGTGGTGTGGGGTTGTCACAAGTGTTCGGCAGCCATTGTCCACTTGGGGTGCGAGCAGCCACTTTACCTCCCCGGCATCTCTGTTGTTATTATTGCTGAGTTATTCCCTGAACCTTTGGAGGGCTGAAGGATGTTTCTGGTGGGAATTTGCAGAGGTAGGCGAGCATCGGTGCCACCCGATGGAGGAGGAAATGAGCTGCTGGGACGTTAATTAGCTGCTTGAAGTCTTGTAGTAGAAAAATGGATTTTCCTCCATGCTTTCGTAGAATGATATTTCCTTGATAATGTGGTGTAAGAATAGCTGTATGAATAAATGATGTGTGCTGATACAAAGGTTGCTGTTGGCCAGGGTGTGGGATGTGAGGTGACTCATGTAGCATAAAGATTGGCAGAAACTGGAAGGGAGATTGGAAGAGCGGAGGTTTTAATTTATTTTGCCTTAAGCATCTTCATACTCTGCTGGCTTTCTCCCAGGCAGGGAGGAGGGAGTGTCTGAGCTGGCTTTGAGAGCCGAAGATGGTCCTACTGGGAATTTCCTTGTAGCCTTCTCTTTTATGAAGGGCAGAGAAGACTGCTAACAGCTCTCCTGGTGTCAAAGGAGCTCTCTGAAATCAATGTGAATGCAGCACTTGTCTCCTTCCGAAAGGCTTTCAGTGATTCCTCTGAGTGCAAGGGTGAGCTGGGCAGAGATGCAATAAAGATGAGCTTGTCCAAACAGTTCTCAAGAGCATCTAATGAGGCAGCCCTCAGAAGAGGGGGGCAAGTGTCAGGCTGGCACCTCGGAGGGGGTGAAGAGCAGGTGCCCTTAGTGCTGTGTGTGTCCTGTTAATGTGCCTGAGGGTAGAATAAATATTACATGTGGGAGAGAGCTTCAGTTTGTTCTGTTACGTGTGGATTTTTTCCTTCCACAAAGTAGTGGATTATGTTTTTCCTTCCTTTATGTCCCCATATTAAAGTTTCAGCAAGTTGGCCAGGATATCAGAGCTTTGTGAATCAGGCTCTTGCATAGATTGTGTTTTCCCTGGTTTTCTTCGAAACTGTCTTTGAAAGTGAAAAGCTCTTGATTATGGCTGTTTTATGTCCCTCTGTGGAAGAGAAACAGGGCAATGTTCATTGTCTCATTCATATGATTGCCACTGTTGTCGCTTCCTACTTCCTTTTCATCCCTTTGAGCAAATACAATGTTGGGTCCTTAAGTTCATATGTGGATCGTGAAACTGTAAGACCTAAACCAGCCCTGATACAGTACCAGCCCTATTAAAATACTTGCAGAATGCTTGACGTTACTGCTGCTTCAAGTTGTCAGTCTATAGAAAACGTTTGCCGGGGACCTGGGCAGGGATGTCCTGGATGTGAGTCAGGGGCCTTTGTCAGGGGCCTTTGGGTGACGTTAGAGCGTGTTGGCAGAGTGCCACAGGGAAAAGCTTCTTGTCGGCTTCTGTTTCCCCCTTCCCTTAAATAAATGTTGGAGTTCAGACTCTGGCAGCGGTAGCTTCAGGGACCGCAAGCCGTAGCGGAGCCGCGCGCGCGCGTGTGTGTGTCTGTGGTAGTGGCATAAATGTGAGTTGTAGGGTCTCTTCACGCTTGGGCGGGCTGGGATTTAGCTCAGCAGTTCCTCTGTTTGGCAGCGTGTTTTGTAAACCTTTTGTGAATTCGCAGAAAATGGTGATGTTGTTTAAGTCTTTCTAAATGAGATAAGTCAGAGAAACTGTCCTAGACTTGTTTGTGAATAGCAAGTCTAGTGAGAATTATCCAGAAGTACCTTTCTGGAGAGGGTTTGTGTGTGAATTTCTGTCCTCCTTGCTGCATGCGGGACAAGAAATACCGCGTTAGAATGGCTGCAAGGAAGGTTTGAGTTAATTTATTCTTACAGCTAAATGCTTCGTTCTAAAGTTATTTATAGGACTAGATTTTCAAAAATCGTTCAAGAGAGATCCCACAGACTTCAGGATAGTTGCTGCTGCCTTTAGAGGACGGGTGTGCCAGGTTATGTGGCAATGGGGAGAGAGGCTGCTCCGAGGGGTGATTGGTGCAGCTGTGGTCACAGCGGGGCTGGCAGTGTCCTGCCTGCACCCTGCCAGATGTTCCCAGGGTGACGCTCTGCCTGCTCTCCTGCCGTGATTTCCCCAAGCTACTTTCTGCCCGTGCAAGAGAGAAATCTGAGTGTGACTTCTGCCAGGGTCCTGTGTGCAGAAGGAATAAAGTGACATTTGAAATATATTTTCTTTTCTTTTTGGGAGAGAGAGAGAGAGAAAGATTACTTCTGTCATTTATGTCATATCCTCCTAAGAAAGGGTCTTCTGCAAGTGTGTGTCTGCATATGTATGCATATAGTAAAATAATAAGGCACAGTCAATCGAATTATTTCTATGTGCAGCTGAGTTTTTCTTGACCTGGAGTTGCGCATATTTGTTGTGCTACTTGTTGTTTCGCTGTATGGTTGCTTGGCACCTCAGATGCAAGGTTGTTATCAGACATATTTTTTTTATTGTGCGTGTGTTTTGAAGTGTAAATAATTGGTAAAGGCCATGAAGGCAGTGTCTCCTGTCTGCTGGAATTCTGTGTCTCGCCAGGGCTCTGTGACTGAACTCAAGCAGAGCTCCGTCCCGCAAGTTTTGACCTCATGTAGGAGATAACTTAGCATGTAGGCATCTCCCAAATGAGATTATTGCCTGGCCAGGCCCACGAGTTATGCAGATGTTTTGGCATGTGTCTGTGTTGCCATTGCGAAGCTGCTGCCTTCATTCGGAGAAGATCAAGCGCATCTGTCAATGTGAAAGCAAAGATCCTGATAAGAAATGCCCCTGGCTTCAGCCTGCACGTGCTTTGCCGGGTGTGAGCTGCTGGGATAGGAACCCGCACTGGGCAAATTTCACTTCCAAAGCTCCCCCCACTTGTTGCATAGCAGCGTTCCCATTTCTTGCTACCAAGTGTTTTTTCCTGGCAAGGCTTTCCATAGTCCCCCTCTTGTCTTTTCTGTTGCCTGGTGCTGCCTGAGTCATCGTCATCTGTATGCAAAGAGCCTGGTTTCTGCCAAAAGTGTCATCAAAATGTTCATCTTCTACATGCTTGCATGTCTCCTGAGCTCCTTCCAAAGTTCTGTCCTTATCTTTTCATCTTGCAAGCTCTCCAGGGCAAGGATGGCACCGGTGTGGTTTTGGTTTTTATTAAGTAATGTTGCTCTGTGTATGTCTGGCACTTCGGTGACAAATGAAGCGAGATAATTGCTACAGGTCGTTGGCTGCTGCAGAGCGTGAGGTAGGACAACAGTGCCCTTTCCTTCCAAGGCTTCACCTGCCCGAGAGACCTTTTCCTTCTTGGTCAGAGTCACAGAGCACTCTTACAGCATCGGAGAAGGTAAAATTTAGTGAAGCACAGAAAACAAGCGTTATGTTATTTCAAGATAGATCAGTATTAAAGTCGAAATAATTCTAAAAAGTGCTTCCCAGTCACTTTCCAGATGAGACTTTTTGCCTGTTCTGACTGCATTAAGCTGTGCTTAGAATAGATCTGAAAATCTCCCTTGTAAGCAAAAAAGATATATCTAATAATTTAGTATTAATGTGTTTTATGTAGTTGCCTAGCGTTTGCATCTTAGATACATTTTAGATTTAAAAAAACCTAATATTTATGACTTTTTTTTTCATCCTGCTCAATACCAGTAATTCTGGATGCTCTATTGACCCTCGCTGGTGCCTGGGCCAAACATACCTTATTAGCCTCAGAATAAGGCAAAAGGAAGGCAATGAAGAGGAAGGGGGGATGGGGATGGGACACAATAAACACAGATTATCTTGGGTTTTTTTATTTTTCCTTTGACCTGATGTAGGATCCCTATGATAGACCTACTTTTTGTCCACACCTGACTTGTGAATGTGAAGCTGTTGAACGTTTCTTCTGGCGTTGTGGGGGTTCTGACTGTGCTCCAGTACCACACCGAGAAAGATGCTGTGGCTGTAGCAGCCTCCCCTTCCAGCCAGGAGGAGCGGAGCTGTTGGGGTGCCCTGGGGTCTGTGTCTGCACCCAGAGCTCCTGCCAGCTGCTCTCTGGGTCCTGGATCCCAGCTCCCGTCCGCTTTCCTTGTGGATCTCCTCTGACAGGGAGCAGCTGTGCTGGGGCTGGCTGTTTGGGACGGGTTCTGCGGGTGGCTGCTGGGAGCCCGGAGCTCGGTGTGCTTGCTTCTCTGCTGCCTGTGGTATCTGGCTTGAATCCACGAGCTGGCATCACATTTAATTCCCAGACAGCATTAATTGGTGGGAGCGTAGCGCTGAACCCTGGGCCCTGCTGAACCCGAGCACCACCAGGCTTGTGGTGGCTCGTTTCAGTCTAAGCCCATCTCATTTGGTCAGAACATTTCCTCTTTCCTTTCCCTTCTATCTTTGTTTCCCCACCCCTGATTGCAGAGCTCCTGTCTGGACCGACAGCAGGTCATGGAGACCAACTCTGCCTGCCCTGCTGAGGAGAGGCAGCAATTGGGTTTATTATTGCTGCTTCATTAGCTCGGTTTTCCCAAACCAGACTCTGGGTTTTGCATGGTTTTCCAAAACAGTACGTGGTTTTCCAGTACGGTACTCCCTGCCGTACACACAGGGAGTTGAGGAGAATGGGCTGAAGCTAGTAATACAATGAGATTATACCAGAGTTGATATTCTAATCCAGCCAAGCTGCTGCTGTTTAATACTCTTTAAAGCTCAATTTTCATTCCACAGCCTCCCTGCTCGTGCTGGAGCTGGGCTGGGTTGCTGGAGGTAATGGTAGGGACTGAGGAACCAACAAAGTCCATTAAAGGGTTTGCTGCTGCTGCTGGTGTAGTTGGAGTCCTCGTGGAACTGTTGCACCTTCCAGCCCAGCCCATCTCTCTGCTCCCCAAAAGAGGGGTGAACTCTATTTTTTTGCCGTGTTACTGAGCTGTGCTGTGGCCCGGAGCAGTGAGGAAAGCAGAGTGGGATAGGAGGGAGCGGTGATGTGACTATCCCTTTGGATGCAGCGAGTGGTTAGTTTGGTGTCAGACCTTACCCTGCACTAACTCCTCCACTGCATGTAGTTGAGCGTGACCATCAATATGTGAACGGCTACAGGGTAACTCCTGACGTGCAGAGTTGACAGAAATCCATTGCCAGGGCTACAGCCCTCTTCTCCAGTAATCCTTGGGGTTTTCTAACACAGATGGGTGGCAGTAGAAAAGTCGGATGACAGCTTGCTAGATAAAGCGTGTTACAGATAAGAAGTGCATTTTTCTTGTGGTTGAGCAAAGCCGATGTTTTCCTAATTGCAGATGAAGAGATGGAGACACATGGAGTGGAAAGTGACTTGATGAGAGTCACAAAACAAAGTTAAAGAATAGCTTTTCTGAATTTAAGTTGTGTTTAATCACCTGACACTGCAGCCTTTCTAATGTCTGGGGTGAACTCTTTCAGTGTTGTTGCCTGTCTCTAGTGTTATTCCCAGGTTTCTGTTGTATTAATGTTTCTTCTCCTTTTTGCAGGAAAGGCTAAGATACGTGCTGCTCTTGCTGTTGTTGCTGCACGGTACAGACTCTTTCTATGTACCCGGTGTGGCTCCTATCAACTTCCATCGTAATGATCCTGTAGAAATAAAGGTAGGATGAACTTAGATGGAGTTGTTTGTCTGGTTTGGGTTTTCTTGTGGTTTGGTTTTTCCCTCTTTATATCATAGCAGCTAATTGGGTCTAGAGAGGCAAATTTGTGGATCCTGTTATTAAAATTCTGGGGCAGGTATTTTCTCTTTTTCACAACATTCGTGTAGGGTGTTGGGAGTAAGCAGCCCTCAAGTGGTCACTGTCGTCATCTTACCCTGCAGTTCCTGATATGATTCTCTTTCTTCCTTCTGATGGCTTCTACCAAATTCCTTGCATGGTTGCACCAAAGTCCTCAAGATGTTGCTCTATTTGGGAGAAGATCCCTCTTTCTCAATGTAGCTTTGAAGTGCATTTAATCAGAGATTTTTCTCCAGCTTTATATTGACTCTCAAAGTGCTTAGAGGGTGGGCCTTTAGGTGGTAGGTGAATGGTAGAATAAAGAAGTGGTTTGAATCAGACCTTTTCCATTTTCTTCTCTACGCAGTTTGCTCATGTTGTGTCTTCAAGTCAAGTGAAATAAGCTCTTTCCAAGTGCAGGCATTTGTCCTTGACTGTTGCAGATCTTAAAGCCCAGGCTTGCTGAAGAGCTGTTCCTGCACAGTGTTGCTGGTAGTGAATGATGGAACTGCTTCACCCCTACAGGAGGAAGCTAGGCTTTGTTTCCAGACATCAGCAATTTATAGCTCATTTCATTTATTTTTCTAAAGCTGTGGCCTCTGTCTCAGCAAAACCCAGCACCCTTGGGGATGCTGAGGTTGGCTGCTCCCCTGTGAAGCACAACACAATTTGCTCTCTGGCCACAGGCTGCCAGACATAGGCTATTTTTAAGCAAATGAGACTTGCCTGTGGCTACAGTAAGCTTCCCAGAAGAAGGGGGTATTGGAATGGCTGTTCTCAAAGGGATTTCATGAGCCAAATGCTTCCTCAAGTGATAAGGCAAGTCAGCGTGTTTGCCAGTGCTCTTCCAATAAATGAGCTTGGCTGCGTTACAAAACACTTCTGTTTTTTTGGAGCAACTCTGGCCCTGACTATTGTGGTTCGTCTCGGCACTTCCCTTGTGCCATGTCATTTGTGGGAACTCTCCAGAAATCTTTGGGTTTTGTCACCGTCCATTATCTTCTCAATCTGACGGTGCTCTGGCTTTCCTTACAGAGATAAAAATTGCTGAACTCTTCGTATCACTGAAGGCCAGACGTCTAGATCAGTGTGACATGATTATTTTTTATTTATTTTTTTAGGAAATAACTGCAGTCTTGTGTGAAATGTGACTCTTTAATTTCTTTTGAGCTCTTTGTTGTTTCTTAGGGCTCCACTGAGTCATAAATTTGTGAAACCAATCCACCACGCTTCTTTCTTCAAGTGTTTCTCTGTTTGTGAATGAATTGCTACTAAATCATAGTGTAGAGAATGTACAGCTGGGAATTGTGCAAAAGTAAAGAAAGCTGGAGCTCTCCCAGGAACATCTGTCTCTGTTTTTTTTTTTTATTATTTTATTATTTATTTATGTTATTTAACAGCTTCCAAAAGTGAGCTTTATGGGAGGTAGCTTGAAGTAAGCTCCAGCTTCTGGCTGATGCTGAGACGATAGGAAACTGTCTGAGTTCTTTCATGGGAATAATCCTTCTGTTCTTCCTCCAGGCTGTGAAGCTCACCAGCTCCCGAACCCAGCTGCCGTATGAGTACTACTCGTTGCCCTTCTGCCAGCCCACCAAGATAACGTACAAGGCTGAGAATCTCGGTACGTATCTGTCGAACAGCATGTTCCCCCGCAGTAAGTGGGCTGCCATTTATGAGCTGCGTGAGGGTATGTTTACAGGAGTAAAAGCAATTGCAAATGCCATCTCTAATAAACTGTTTGTGGAGAGCCTGCTTCCTCTAATTTGTTATATGCTGGCTGTTTGCAAACTATATATATTGGAAAATATATATTGGAAAGAGGAAATGCCTCTCCTGAAGGAGGGTGTGTAACCTGCTTTGGAAGTAGTGCTTGGTTCTTCTAACAAAATAGCTAAACTGTCCTTCGATCTTACCCTTGCGTCTGCAAAGGAGACATGATGTCATCGTTTCAGCTGTACAATACGCTGCCAACCCAGTGACAGGATGAATGGCGAGGAGCCTGGCAGTCTTCAACCCTGCCCTTATTTTCCTCTTTTCCAGGTGAGGTTCTTCGGGGGGACCGAATTGTAAATACACCTTTCCAGGTTTCCATGAACGTGGAGAAGAAATGTGAAGTTTTGTGCAACTTTCCCAATAAGCCAGTCACCCTGACGGTGGAGCAGAGCAAGCTGATCGCCGAGCGCATCAGGGAAGATTACTATGTCCATCTGTGAGTCATCTCGAGCAGGGGTTTGTGTCAGTGGGGATTCTGTGTTGTGGACAAATTTGATCTGAAATCTGAATTTTCAGCATTGCTGACAACCTCCCTGTGGCAACACGGCTGGAGTTTTATTCCAATCGTGAGGAAGAGGAGAAGAAGAAGGAGAAGGATGTGCAGTTCGAGCACGGATACAGGCTCGGGTTTATGGACGGTAACAAGGTAGAGAACCCAGATGCTGTCTGAGGGGTGCCTGGAAGAGATCTGGATGTCTGTCGGGGGGGTTAGAAGTCTACCAGCGGGTATGAGAATTGGGAATGCAACCAAAAGGTTTTATAAAGAGTGGAAATATAAGAGAAACGTCCATTATTGGAAGAAAGGGGTGGGTGCCAGACTACTGGTAAAGTAGCCAGGAGTCCTAGCTTTGACTCGCAGTATAACATTGGACATAGTCACACGCTGGCTTCCCCTCAGCAGGTCAAAGGCAACGTACCCCGCAGGCTGTCTAATCTTTGACAGTCTTGGAGTATCCCATATTTTAAAAAAAAGAATTCAAATGTTCATTGGAGGAAAAGCTGCTTAAGTTGGCAAATGGAAATTTAGCATGTGTATTCCTGCAGATATTTTCCATGATTGTGTGCCCTAAGATGATCTGTTTGACTTAACAGATGTATCTGTTTATCACACTCCAGTGTTCAGTTGCACACGCAGCTCTGAACGCTCGAGCCTCACTTCTTGCAGGTGAATGGACCTGCTGTGGCAGCTTGGGGTCACTGTACTTTGTTCATGTAATAGGTGATGTAAGAGCCTTTTGAAAGCACAAGCTTAGCAGCTGTGGGTACCCATGGGGTCTGGGTAACGTAACTGCCTGGTAGAAAAAGCAGGCAGGAAACTCAGGGTTGTAGCTACTGAGGTCTTTCCAAGCTGCCACTGAATGTATGGTTGAGATGTGAGATATAATGATATTTTCCAGGCCAGAAATAGACCTAAACATTGTCCCCGATGCCTGGAGTGGTTGAGAGGTTACCTTATCAACATCTCTGTTCTCTCCTCTTTTAGCCTAGGAAGTGTTAGCCTGATCTTGCTCTGTAGCACAATGCATCTGGGAACAGCTGGGAGTCTTTAGTTTTCTACCCTGAAGCTGTTTTCTGCAGTTGTTGCTTCTAAACTTTGCCTGTTTGTCCCTTGGGGTCCTAACATTTTATTTAATGTCAATCTGTTTTAGTTCTACCTGCACAACCACCTCTCCTTCATCCTTTACTACCACAGAGAGGATGTGGAAGAGAACCAGGAGCCCACCTACAGGGTTGTGCGCTTTGAAGTGATTCCCCAAAGTATTAAACTAGAAGGTGAGAGACTGTCAGGGAGGGGAGGAAAGGAGAAGAATCTCTGCAGAGCCAATAGCTGAATGCCATTGATGTGTCGCAGTGCCAGTTGTTGCTTCCATTATGGTCTCCGGGCACAGAAACGAGGGAATCTGAATTATAAGAGCAATAAACCCCTTTGCTATTAAGGAATTACCGAAAATAGAGAGATATCCTTGAAATGTGATCCATGGAAAATTATTTCATATAAAAAGATTGGGGTTTAGGGATTGGGGTTTTTTGCACTTTGTCATCTAGCATGAAGTATGCATGGCCTCTAGCTCTTATTGTGGCCCAGATGTCCCCCTCTGGGACACTACATGCTAGTCCAGAGACCCACAGAATGTTTGGAACTGTTCTAGGGGCATTGAATGTTAGAAATAATGGCTGGGGGAAAACACTGCTACCTCAGTGAGCCCAACATGACACAGGTGTCTTGAAGGGAAGTTGCTCATCGTGTGTATCATCCCGTGCAACTCTCCTCCGGCAGCAGCAGGCTCTGTTGGAGAGCCCTTGTTTCTCAGTGTGTCGTGCAGGAAAGAGGATTTGTTCATGATCTAGATCCTCGGCCTCAGAGCCTCTGGCTTTTATCCTTCTAGCCTTATGCATAGCTTTCCTTAAAGTTTGTTAATGGTGCTCCACTTCTGATCAGAAGAATAGTTTTGCAAACTGCAAAGCAGGTGAGAAAGGAATGAAGGCTTCCCCTGCAGTAACTGCAGCCCAGAGCCTTAAGGAGCCGGGATGACCAGTGGGGAGAGGTGATGCCCAAAGGGAAGGGCTCACCCAGCATGTCCCATGTTTTCTCTTACAGACTTGAAGGCTGATGAGAAGAGTACGTGCACCCTCCCTGAAGCTACCAGCTCTGCTCCTCAGGAAATAGATCCTTCTAAAGAGAACCAGTTGCTCTTCACCTACTCTGTCCACTGGGAGGTAAGGGATTAATGGGAAGTGGGCTGGCAGCTGACTACCTCTGACCAGCTGGCAGTTGGTGCTCCAAGTGTCTGTCCCAGAGGTGTTGTGGAAGGCACTGGGAATGTGCTGGTATGAAAATAACTTTACTGTTCTTTCAGGAAAGTGACATTAAATGGGCTTCCCGCTGGGACACCTACCTGACCATGAGTGACGTGCAGATTCATTGGTTTTCTATCATTAACTCCGTTGTGGTTGTCTTTTTCCTTTCAGGTGAGTGAGATGTGTGGGGTGAAGGCAGTTTTACCGTTAATCTGCAGGGAACTTTCTTTAAGCCTCAGCTGCAGGTGGCTTGGTGAGGATGTGACCATGTCTGAACCTGATCAGAAGTGGCAGGAAACAAGAATTAGCACATAAAATCTCCTGGTTCAGGCAGTGCCTCATGGCGTCAGACAATTATCCACTTCTGCTCTCTGGCTGGGGTAGTTGAGGGAATAGAATGTGGTTAATGCATGTCTTGCATGTCCATATTTAAGGAAAAAAAAAACCACAGCAACCCACAGGAAAGCCACAATTCCTGCTGGAATACTGCCTTCCCTATTTCATGGGGTTTTGTTTCTATTTTTTGCTGAAGGCTGGGGGAGATGGCTAATGATTTAGGGCCTCCTCTCCTGGTCAGAACGGTGTGTTGGTGGGAGCTGTGTAGTTGCTCAGCGTGAGGGCAGCACAGCCATGTAGGACCCTCTGAGCTAAACTCAAGTTTGTGCTTGTTTTCAGGTATTCTCAGCATGATCATCATCCGGACTCTCCGGAAAGACATCGCCAACTACAACAAGGAAGATGACATTGTATGTGTTTGTTCTTGGGGCTGGGATCAGAGAGGGAGGGAAGCACGGATGAGGAGGGGTCTAGGCTGAAGACTTGGATGTGTTGTCTCTTTCCTTGCCCCTGTTTTGCTTCAAACTCTGAAGATGGGAGGGGCGGTTCTGTCCTGTGTTGTCACAACACCTTTGGCTCTCTGTACGATGGCAAATTACTGGTTCAGATGTCTTCAGACCTAAGTAATGACCAAAAACAGCTCCATAAATGTGTGCCCTGCCACGGGGGGTTCAGGTCTGAGCTGTTTTAAGCCCCAGAGTAAGGAAGTTTAACTGGAGTGATAAAGTTCTGTAGAAGAAGTGGATACAGAGAAATGAACCTCTTAGGCTGGCTGTGGTAGGACATTCATTTCCGTTGTTAGACTGTAGCTAAATGCCTTCTTTTCCTGTTGTTGCTGCAGGAAGATACTATGGAGGAATCTGGTTGGAAACTTGTGCATGGAGATGTCTTCAGGCCTCCGCAGTATCCGATGATCCTCAGCTCTCTCCTAGGTTCTGGAATTCAGCTCTTCTGTATGATCCTGATTGTCATCTGTAAGTGGCATGTGTTTCATGTGGTGGCTGTAACAAGAAGAGGAACAATGCTCAATCAAGGGCATTTATAGATCCCATTGACTTCAAGCTATGCTCACCTTAGCTTGAGTGAAGTCACATAAGGATGCTCCCTGTTGCGGGGCTGATCAAGGCAGTAGGCCTGTGCTCAGCATTTCTGGGTTTTGAGGTAGCATTTCCCAGCTGAAGGCATCTTTTTGTGTTTATGTTGCCTATTATCAAGATATGAGCCCTGGGTGATAGGGGGCTGAGAGCCTTTTGCACATGTGGGCCTTGCCTTCTGAGTTGCACCTGCTCAAATCTCTGGGGGAATTGAGGCTAAAGCATGATCTATAGCTTGAGATCAAAGCTGTGGCTTCCTCTCTCTGGCCAGCGCTGGAGGCTGTGGATGTGTTAATGCTTTGAAGGAAATGAGGTCTGTGCAGAAGGCAGAGATTGCAGGCAGCTGTGATCTGCACACAGGACGGGCCCCTGTTCTCCAGATGCTGGCTGACACATGTACATCAGAGCTGCTGTGCTTTCTCCTTTTTTTTCCCAGTTGTTGCTATGCTGGGGATGCTGTCGCCTTCTAGCCGGGGTGCGTTGATGACTACCGCCTGCTTTCTCTTCATGTTCATGGGGTAGGTGTCTCCACCTCTTCCACAGCAGTGCTGTCCTGCCCGCCCTCCCTCTCCCCATCAACGAAAGCTAATTTTCTTCGTCTCTGCTTATTTCTGTCCAGAGTTTTTGGTGGATTCTTTGCTGGCCGCTTATACCGGACTCTGAAAGGACATCGATGGAAGAAGGGAGCCTTTTGTGTGAGTCTTGTGGCGTTCTGTGCTGTTTAGCCAGGTTTGCTGATGGTAAGATGTGTGGATAAGCTCCACAGGTATTTGTGGGTGGCTGGACAAAGCCTGGCTGTACTGCCAGGTGTGGATTTTGAGTCCTTGTAGCTTTGCATGAAAGGGCAAACACCAGAGCACGTACTATAGTAAAGCAAGAGGATTGTCTGAGATCCTCCCTGCTGTATTAGTGCTGCAGCAAAAGGGAGGCTTCCTCCACATGTGCTTTGCCCCAGCAATGGACTCATTAAAGAGAAACATCTGCTTGATTAGTCATTTGTTTTCTCTTAAGCTGTATTTGCTCTTGCAGACAGCTACCCTGTATCCGGGCGTCGTCTTTGGTATCTGCTTTGTCCTGAACTGTTTCATCTGGGGGAAACACTCCTCTGGAGCGGTAGGTACCACCTTCATCCTGGAGCCTGCTGGGTGGGAGGAGGGTGACTGGGCTGTCAGGGACTTGCAAGAGTTTCACAGTATCTTTCTGAACGGGGGTGTGAATGCAGTGGTTGATGAGAGTTGGTCTGGCCGGTGACTTCAGTCTACAGGGCAGACCTGTCAGTCTCACTTCTGTGACTCTTGATGTGATTCCAGGTGCCTTTCCCTACCATGGTGGCCTTGCTGTGCATGTGGTTTGGGATCTCCTTGCCCTTGGTCTACCTGGGTTACTACTTTGGATTTCGCAAACAGCCGTATGACAATCCTGTGCGGACAAATCAGATTCCCAGGCAGATCCCGGAGCAGAGGTGGTATATGAATAAATTTGTTGGGTGAGTAATGAGTGTCTAGGAAATACGGTGAGTTAGCCCCCTCCCCTCAGTCTTCTTGGGTTGCTAAACATCACGTTCTGCTGGTCTGTGGGCACAGACAGACATGGCAGATGTATTTCCTTGAGTAATGCGGTACCAGAGACAATCTGGACAATTTCGATGTGGCGTGACTGGTGCTTATGAAAGTGATACGTGCTCAACAATGGGAGCAGCTGTGCCATTTAGTGTGAGAAATTTATTCTAGTAATCTGGAACTGTAGAGCTTTTGCTGGGAGCACTTTGTGTGTTTACAGGGGACTTTTAACGGCCAGACAGTTATATTGTGCTGCTTATGATTTTTCTTTCTCCCTCTATAGGATTCTCATGGCTGGTATTCTGCCTTTTGGAGCGATGTTCATTGAACTGTTCTTCATTTTCAGTGTAAGCATTTAACCCACTTTGTTCCTGAGTAGGATTCCTCTTGTGCCAAAGCTTTTGAAAGGGAGAGAGCTTCCACTGGAGCAGTCTCCTGTTTCTCTACTTACTGAAGGGGCAGCAGGTTCTCCTCCAGCCATTCGGTATTGGTTCCAGAGAGAGCTGGGCTGTGGGTCTCTTCAGTCTGACCTTTGGCTGAAGATGCCTGGAGATGCCTTTGGGAAGCTCCTTGGTGATTTGAAGGATGCCAGTAAAGATGAAAGCTCACTGTAACATTATGTCAAGGAGGGGTCCTGCTCTTAAGGCATTCACTGAGCCATTCCAGCTGCTGCCCACTTTTCACCTTCTATGAATGGGGAGGAATTTGCTGTTCCATTGCTAAGGAGATGGAGGGGAAAGAACAAGGTACCTCAGAGCTGTCTTTGGGCACCTTTTTGCAACCTGATTTCTCTGAAGCAGCATTGTAAAATGCATTATATTTGTGCTTTCATCTGTATGAGGCTGAGGGGCTCCTCATTTTTTCCTTGGGTTAGGGGCTAGAAGTTAGTCTCACCTTCATTGATTGATGACAGTAGTGTGGAAACAAATTTCTGCTGTGTCTTTGTTTCAGGCAATCTGGGAGAACCAGTTCTATTACCTCTTCGGTTTTCTCTTCCTGGTGTTTATAATCCTGGTGGTATCGTGCTCCCAAATCAGCATTGTCATGGTGTACTTCCAGCTTTGTGCTGAGGTGAGATTTCCACATTGGGAGTGTCGGTAGCTCAGGGTACTTGCTCCTGGAAAAGCACAGGTCACGTTATTGCTGCTGCTCAGCAGAAATCATCTAGCATGGCCCAGCTTCACGAGTGTGATTACTCTTAACACCTCTTGACTTCAAGGAGAATTGAAGCTCCTTGATTATCTGCTGGGCTGGGAACTGTAGTTTCATAACAGATATTATGCTGGGAGGGTGTTTTGAGCTGACATCTCTTCCCAAAGAAACAATTTCATTCCATCCGCATACAAAATGAAATGCAGGGCCAGAGGCTGAGCCGTGTTCTTTGGTAGCAAGTTCTGTGATACTGACCTGGCTTTGCTTCACTGTCACCTTTTAATCCTCTTTGTTTGGAAACACTTCTGTTACAAAATAGTTCCCCAGCCCCAAACTGTGGTTTTCCTTGGAAGAAAAATGGGTGGTGTTCTTCCTGTCCCAGAAAGTTCACAGCTTCCCTGAGACAGTGACCCAGAAAAAAGAAGCCTGAGGGATAATAAGGCTTTTTCCCCTCTCAGGATTACCGCTGGTGGTGGAGGACCTTCTTGGTGTCTGGAGGATCTGCCTTCTATGTGCTCATCTATGCCATCTTCTACTTTGTGAACAAGGTATTGTTATTCCTCTTCTATAAAAATGCCCACCTTTCTAGAGGAGATTGTTGGATGTGGGAAGGGAAGTGGTGGGACAGCCTGGTCCGAGTCTGTCCCCGTGCCAGCCCCAGGCAGCTTACCCACCAAGGGTGCAGATGGTCCTTCCAGAGGGAAGAGAAGGTTGTAAGTGCCCGAGGGCCCTGCCCGCATTACCTGTGGGGTACGGTGTTTCCAGCCCCACCTCAAAGGGCACCTCTTTTCACCTGGACAAAAATTAATCAAGTGGAGGGTTTCCTCCCTTTGTCAAATGCCGCCTTGTCGAGGGCACTGGCTGCTTTGGGGAGCTGACTCGTACTACCTCCGTGATTGATTTTCCTTGTTTTTTTCCTCTTCTTCTGTTTTAGCTGGATATCGTGGAGTTCATTCCCTCCTTACTATACTTTGGCTACACCGCCCTTATGGTCTTGTCCTTCTGGCTCCTCACTGGCACCATTGGCTTCTATGCAGCCTATATGTTTGTCCGGAAGATCTACGCCGCGGTGAAAATAGACTGAAGATGCACAGACCCAGCAGAAAGTAGACACCTCTGAGTGCGTGTCCTCCTGGGAGTGAAGGGGACATCTTCTCCCAACTCTTTTAAGGAATCAAAATCCAGTGGGAGAGTGACAAGAGAAATAAATAACTCCTCGTTTTGGAATGTAACTTTGGCACAGTGTACATGGATTCTGGGCTACTTCTGGGGGGAAAAGGGGTCTGTAGATACCTTACATTTTAACTTTATTATCCTGTTCCATATTTGAGGGAGTTTTTTTAGCAGAGAAATATCCCTCTGTATAAGTAAACCCCCTTTTTGCTAATTCATCCTCTTTTTTTTTTTTATGTTGATGACGAATGGATTTGAGACAGCAGTGGAAACACTTGTGAAAATGTTTTCTTCCAGCCCCTAGGGTGCTCTAGGATTCAGGGAGACTCTTCAGACAAATATCAGACTGGGTTTCTTTCCTGCCTTCATGTCTACACGGAAGAGGGAGCTTGACTACGGCAAAATAAAGAGAGCCTAAAGGCTTGCCCAGCATGAGCTCTGACCATGGGAGTCCTGGCTTCGGCTTGTTTACAATTTGATGGAGGTGCCATTCGGAGCCTGGGAAGTGCAATTTCATCCTGAGAGCTTGAGAACTGCAACCCTCAGCATCCCTTCTCCCTCCCTCCGGCCTCGGACAGCACGGGCTGCATCGGATGCCTCCACTGGAAGGGCTGAGGGAGGGTGGGATTTTCCTCTCTTTCGGAAGGTGCAGCCAGATGCAGCAGGACGTAACGTTCTGGTGGATGCGGCGATTGTGCTGGTGCTAGAATCTGTGTGACTGGAAGGATGCGTGAGGTAACTGCAAGAGTTTGTTCTGTCGATAGCTCTGCTCCAGCTGCGTGAGATGAGGCAGGCTTCCTTCCCGGGAACCCCACCGGGATTGCGCAGAGCCCTGCAGAGAGAAGGCTGCGACGCCGCTGCTTTAGTGCCAAGAAATCTGATGCAGTATTGGGCCACGGGGGCCTGTGCAGGTCGTGCAGAAGGGGCTGGGGACAGAGGCAGTGGCCCCGAGGAGGTCTCCCATTGCCAGGAGCGGGCTGTCTCGCTACCTGCCTTGTGCTCCAGCTACTCTTGCTGCTCTCTTCTCCTTCTCTTAGATTCTCTACCTCCAGGGAACAGAAAAAGTGTACACCCCATAGCTGTATTTTGTTCTTCTCCACAGAACGGTCCAAGCCCTCTGGGACAGCCCGTGTGGGCTCTTCTGCAGCGCGCTCCTCTTCTTCCATGGCTTGATTCCTGAATCAGCCCATGGGAAGCTCTTTCTAAAAGAGGCTAAAGTTTTTTATTTTGGTCACTTCAATGATGTTTACCAGTAAAAAGGTTCCACATTACAGTGAAGACTCATTCCGTCCCCCAGACTAGCTGGATTCAGTCAGGGCTGCAGGGGAGAGGATTTGGTGGGGGTTTTTTGGTGAAATCTATGAAAATATTGCTTTTGTTTCTCGCTGTAGTAAGCAGTAAGGTCTCCAAATGACCAACTGCCACAGGTGACACCATTCCAACCCAGAACTGTCCAAAGCCCTCCCTGTCACCAGCACTGATGTGCACCCTTGAGGGGTTCTGGGCTTTTTTTAACCCCAGTTGCCATAAGGGTTTCCACCAGGTCTACACAAGGACCTGTGTCTCTTACTGGTGGCCTTGCCCCCTGCGGGGAGCTTCCCAGGTGGCTTGACTCCTCGGCACTGAGTCTTTCCAGCCTTGGCCAATAGCTCCTTCAGCCGCCCATCATGCCAAAGTCTAATCAGCCAGGAATCAAGGATGGAAAAAGGGAGCAGGGGATGTGCAAGCCAACTGTGCTGTGGAGTCCTGCGTCACTTCTGATTTGAGATCCCTCTCTGAGATTTTGGTTGATTTATTATTTTTTTTCCTCTCTCCTGCCCCCTCCCCAGTGGAGAGGCTCAGCCAGCATTGATTTCTCTCCCTTCCCCGAAGTGTTTTCTCTGTATTCTTTGTAATTTTTAATTAATGTATGTATTCTTTGTGTCCTATTGTAAATAAATCTGCCATTGTCCTGTTGCCCTGCTCTCCTGGGTTCTCCTGAGCCACCTCTTGGGATTTTCTTTTCGTAACACTTTGCCTGTTGGACACCTGTGTGGCTTTCGACGTGTGGCTTCAGTCGGAAGCAGAGCTTGGAATATACTCTGGTTTTCCTTATAGCATTTTTTTCTCCTGGTAAACTGGACTGAGCAGTAGGTTTCTCTCAGTGTGGTCTGTCCCGGACACCGCTTTATATTGTAATTAAAACGTCACCCGGTTGAGGGATTTGGATCTGAACTGCTCTCGTGTGCTGCGTGGTCAGACCACTGAAACGACCCGTGTCTCGTGTGCGAAGTACGTTGGTAGAGGTTGGTAGAGCAGCAGGGCTGGCGGGTGCGTTGGGCAAACACACGGTGCTTTAGAGCAGCACAGGTGAGAGTAAGAAGGTACTTGCCGTTTCCTCCCTCTGATTAGTATTTTGGAGGTTTGTTGGTGCTGTGGAAGGTCTGTCATTAGCTTCCAGCTTGGTGTTCTTTCCCAGTGCCTGTGTATGTCTGCTGAGGTGTATGTGACAGGAGAGCAGCGAGTGTCCCTTAAAGATCCTGACTGAGGGGGGGATCATGAATTCGCTTTTCTTGTGATGTTTTCTTTTGTGATGTTCAGTGGTGCCCAGGGACAGGACAAGAGGAAACAGGCATGAACTTGAACATAAGAAGTTCCATCTAAACATGAGGAGGCACTTCTTTACTTTGAGGGTGGCAGAGCCCTGGAAGAGGCTGCCCAGAGGGGTGGTGGAGTCTCCTTCTCTGGAGACATTCAAAACCCGCCTGGACGCGTTCCTGTGCAACCTGCTGTGGGTGGACCTGCTCTGGCAGGGGGTTGGAGGAGATGATCTCCAGAGGTTTCTTCCAACCCCATAGCATTCTGTGATTTTACCCAGCAGAGCTGTGGATGTGCAGAACCGTGGCTGGTAACGGATTACGGGGCTGCCCGCGTTAGGGGTTGGTGATGGTCTGTGACCCTCATCACCTGCCCAGACCACAGCAGGCAGATACTTTAATTAAAACTCAGCAATCATCAGAATAATCCTTTCCACCCTTAAAAAGGGTGAAGGAAGGCTTCAGCTCCACCAACAGGACGAGCTGTGCTGAACTGGTTTATCATTTGTAGGCAGCCTAGAGGAGCAGCGCTGCCGTAGTCGGGTCCTGCTCCGGGGAAAGCGCTGCTGAGGAAGGGGCACCTTCTATCAGTGGCTGCATTAAGAATGAAAACTAGATCGTGCCTAGAAAAGTGTCTGACCACTGAAAATGGTTGTCAGCTTTTAAACATTGTTCTGAAGAGAGATTCCAAAGAGGAGAGGATGTTCTTTGCGTTGACTCATCTCTGTCAAAAGACGTGGCTGGTGTCAGCGGAGGGTTGTAGCTTAAGCTTTAAGGTTTGGTTCTGGTTCTGCTGCCTTCGTGCAGGGCACAGTCCTGGGGAGCTGAATGTGTCGGGGTTACTGGAAGGGGGGAGTGGGCTGCGCTGGTCTGAGATGCTTCCATGCGGGCTGGTAATCTTAGTGAAACCAAGTGACCACAACTTTCTGTGCAACAAACATTTTTCTTGACAAGAGAGATTGGTATAAGCTGTTGCTACATCCCCAGTAGGTCCCCGTGTCCTTTTTTTTGGGGGGGATGGTGGTGTCTAATTCTTAGCTTGAAAGAAACTTCAAAATCTGTGGATTCATGTAGGGAATTGGGTCGTTGACTTGCCCCAAGCGTTTTTGTGTCTTTACTTAAAATCAAACCAACCGGAAACCCCCATTCCCCTCCAAGACGACACCTGGGGCAGATAATTCAAATGCTTTTAATAAACAACTTCATTATAAAAATGCTTTCAATTCAAACTTCATTTTGCAAGGCAATAAAAAAGCTAATTATAGTGGTGAACTGTACATTTCCTAATGGCACTTCTTGCAGTTTAAAAACCTTGTTTACAGCCCCCAAAATACTCTATTAAAAGAGGTTACTCACTGTGTGTAAAAGTGCTAGAAAGCTTGTTTTTTTTTAGAAAACCAGCGGAGCTGTAACAATGGGAAGCTTCTGGCCTCGGCAGCGGTGGCTGCAGGAAGGGAGGTCAGGCACTTTCCTGCCGAGAGCCAGCAGGAGAGGAGGCAGCGTGAACTGCAGCCCCAGGGAGAGACGCCCAATCTCTCCCAGGGCTGAGAAATCCCAGACCCTTTCCCTTACGGCAGGACGGTTGCCAGCTCCGGATCGAAGGCTGCCCTCAGGCAGCCTCCCCCAGCCTGCCATGGGCGGCAGAGCTCATGCCGGGGCCGTCCTGCCCAGGAGAATGGTTCTCAGGGGGACTCTTGGCTGCAAAGGCCACTCAGTAGCTTCTCCAGCAGCAGTTTTGGAGCTCGACTGCTCCCGGGATGTCTTCACGGCTTCCCCAGGTTCCCACTGCCC
>JAOXNO010000005.1:5202927-5214737 GCA_028565335.1 Limnodromus scolopaceus
CTCCTGATGGAGAAGCTGCCTCCGTGTCACACACGTTCTTTGTGCCTGTGATATTTGGGCACCGCAGACCTGGTTTGAGCTACAAGCACACAGCGAGAAAGATTCTTCGGTCTCTTCCTGCGAGCCTACCTGCGCAGGTAAGAAATAAATGTGCTTTTGATAGCAAAGCTGAGCTGATCTCATCGCGCCAATCTGCAAGAAGCAGAATGTGAGCGTTTTCTGATCACCAATTTTTGATTGACCCGTTTCTGCTGAAGCACTTAGTGGTGAGTGGTCTGTGAAACTGTGTGGAGGCGGCTCCGGGATCACACGGGAGCCCGCTGAGGAAGCGCTCTGGGAGAAAAATCCTTACTGGGAGCTACAGAATGGCTGAAACATGGGGAATGATTCCTGAAGGATCCCAGTTACTGACCAGTACGTCGCTGGGTGGGGGGAATCGTACCGAGGTGAGCCCCATGCGAGTGTGTGTCGATTGTGGCGCGGGGACAGCAGAACCTGAGAGGGATCTACTGCCACCGGGGATGTGGTGGTGGTGGTGATGGGAGGGGAAAATGGGTGAGGAATGGGAAATACTGGTCCTGCGTCAGTGGTAACGGTGTGTTTCCCTGGGCAGCTTTCAGCCACAAGGAAGGCTCGGTGTTGCTGTGGCCTGTTACAGGGAAACAGGCGCAGGAAGGTGCCAGGGTCAGTGACACGAGTGAAAACAGAGTCAGGGTTTTCCCCGAGTCCTGGTCCAGCAAACCAGGGTAACCCAAATTGCCTTCTCCTGCCAGGCGGGTGTCGGGCAGGATTGGATTCAGAGCTTCAGATGGAGATTCCTATCTCCGAGAATTGGGAGAAATACAAGAAATAAGTTATGACAAAAAAAGGAATTTTTTTGGATAAAGAATGAAACCCATAAAGTTTTAATGAAGTGGTTCTGTTTGAGCCCTTCATCCACTTCAGTAGCAGGGTATTGGCTTGGGCAGGCAATTAACTAAAAATAGGCACCCGAGGGAGAACTCAGTGAGCCTGGGTAACCAGGATTAGAGAGGCTAAGCAAGAAGGTAGGGTGATGGGGAGAGCGTCTTTGAAGATTTCTTTGTAAAAATTTTAATTGCTGGCAGTAGAAAATGCCTCTGTGAGGTTATTCTTTCCAGATAGCAAAGGTAGAGAAAGGAAATGGGGATTTTTCAGTGAACTGCAGGAAATCTTCCAAGCAGCTGCTATTCACCTGTCAGCAAGGAAGGAATTAAAGAACAAAGAGCTGAGCTCCCAACAAAAGTACTGAAATCATCAATCTACTGGAGGGGAAAAAAAAAAAAAGGGATGCCCATTGAAGTGACAAGATTTTTCAACACTGAGGCTAAAGAGCAGGCACTATTGTGAGACAGCAGAAGAGGGTCTGTCAAAATGCTGTACGTGGATATTCTGTCAAGTGAAATTCTGCGGAAGCAAACGCAAGTTAACATGTTTTTCCTTCATATAAATGGATTTTGAGCAAGCTCTAATCCTACGGGGAAAAAAGATCTTCAGGCTTTCACACAGCTCTAGAAATCAGAGCCTGGGAAGGACTGGCAGGACTGGGTAGGTGAGTTAACCCTCTGCTGCCGTGGAAACGGCTTGCCTTGTGTATTTTTTAATGAGGGAGCTGGAATCATACCTATTTCTAGTAGGACAATATGTCCTCGCCTTTTTGAGAATCTACTGTCTGATTTATAATGGGTGGCATGCTCACGTCCTGTCCTATCACAGACCCAAGCTCTACGATTTTCTCTCTGTTGTCTGCACTCTTCCTGTTGGTCTTGAACACCCCCCAAGTCAGCCACACTTTAAAATCCTTCTTAACTAAACCCTTCTGACCAATTACTTGCTGTAGTTGCTCCTCTTGGGCTCAGTCTAACGCACCTTTCTGGTACAGATGTGCCTGGAATAAGGACATTGTAACTGGCTGGTTCACAGGGCCCTGCCACTGAAGTCCTTCATTTAGCACTTAAAATGCTCCACCTCTTTAGTGGCTGCCTTGTACACCATTTCTGGGATAAGAGTCTGAGACTTCTACTGCTATAATGGTTTTTACAGGTGAGTTTCATCACTTCTGGCAGGTTCATCCTCCCAGTTGTCCTGCTTTTGTTCAGCTGGGGCTTAGTGTTTTGAATCTCAGCGCTTCTCTGCAGCCCTGTCTCGGTGTAAGGTCCAGCCTGGCTTCCTGCCTCCTGTACTCGTTGAGCCTCTTTGAAAATACCGCTTTAAAAATTCCTCTCTTCCCTCAAAAGTATTTTGTGCCGCCCAAGACGGCTTAATCCAGGTTTGTCCTGGTGACTCACAGCAGTACCCTGCACCTGGAGCCCCCAACCCCTGGTGATGGACCAAAGGATGGCTGGCTGTAACTGTAATGCTTTGCTCTCTGTTCATGGACACCGATGCTATTGTGTCTCCATTTCATATTCACCATCATTCCCTGCAGTCTCATATTCCCCACGTTAATAATCATTTTAGCTGAGAAAGTAGTATGTTGACCTAAACATCCCTAAACCTTGATTTTAAAAACAAAACCAAACCCCTTCTGGGATGAAATGGGGTGGTTTTTTATATCGCATAACTAGCGTAACGGCTGCCATTCCCTCCTGCGCAAAGGTCATAGAATCATAGAATTGTCCAGGTTGGAAGAACCTTGAAGATCATCTAGTCCACCCATCAACCTAATTCTGATAAAAAAACATCACTAAACCATGTCACTAAGCACTATGTCAACCTGTCTTTTAAATACCTCCAGGGATGGTGCCTCAACCCCTTCCCTGGGCAGCCCATTCCAAGGTTTAATAACCCTTTCAGTGTAAACATTTTTCCTAATATCCAATCTGAACCTTCCCTGGTGCAACTTGAGGCCGTTTCCTCTTGTCCTGTCATCTGTAACTTGGGAGAAGAGACCGACCCCCCCCAGCTACACCCTCCTTTCAGGGAGTTGTAGAGAGCAACAAGGTCTCCCCTCAGCCTCCTTTTCTCCAGGCTGAACACCCCCAGCTCCCTCAGCCTCTCCTCATAAGACTTACTCTCTAGACCCCTCACCAGCTTCATTGCCCTTCTCTGGATCCGCTCCAGCACCTCAATGTCTTTTTTGTGGTGAGGGTCCCAAAACTGGACACAGCACTCAAGGTGGGGCCTCACCAGTGCCGAGTCCAGGGGGATGATCACCTCCCGAGTCCTACTCGCTGTGCTGTTCCTGATACAGGCCAGGATGCTGTTGGCCTTCTTGGCCACCTGGTCCAGCACATACACACCAGCACAGCTGTCCAGGCTGTGCTGCAGCCATCGTCCTCCCGCTGTGGCAAGTTTAACTTTGTGTTTTACCTACAGCCGCATCAGCAGGAGCTCATCTATGCTGAGTTCTACTGATTTTCGTAACAGCTCAGTACGCGCTTCCTAATGAACTTAGATTCCCACGTGGTGCAGCTCAGATGCTCCAAGGTTTTGCTTATGAACAGGTAAAAGTCATTCGCTACCTAGACTCAGGAATTAATTGCATACTTAGTATTTCAAACGGAAGCAGCCTCGTTAGTTTTAGACTGGCTGACAAAATACTTGCAGGTTATAAACTCTGTTGTGGAACTTTGAATCCATTTTCCAGTGCAAATACCTGGTATCAGCCCCAGCGCAGTCTCTGAACACACTCCGTTTGCGGGTTTAGACCTTCCTTTCATCAACAAACGTTATTGCAATTCCACTTGTTAGAATGGCTGTGAAAAGCAAATCACACGTGCAAATAATAGCAAAATGAATTCCATTTATTCTTTGACAGACTACTGGTAGGAAAAAAGATGCCTGGCTCTAAGTTTAGCTACCACTGCTAAAGGAATTCCAGTGATGACATCTGTTCAGAGTACAATGCAGGCAAAAAGCAAGAAAGCTGAATGTCCTGAAATGGAAGAAGGTGTACGATGGCATTGCATAAATCTGATAATCCTCACTCGCAGGAAGTGATCAGTTTTGACCATTTATTTCTAAAAAAAAAAAAAATAAAATATCCTTTCAACTGAAGGCAGGGATAAGGCTTGCATATAATTGCTAACAGTGTGAAACTCTTTAATTTGCAAAGAGAAAAGCAATAGAAGACAGGCCTGAGGTATTCAATGACGGTAAACAGAAGACTAGCTGAAATGCCCTATTTACCTTTTCTATGTTAGAGAACAAGAAGGCACTCGTTGAACTTCGAAAGGCAACATTTTACAGTGGAGAAAAGGAAGTACTGCATTTCACTCGGGGAGATCATTGCCACAGGATATTGCTGAGGTAAATAAATCTTATATTACATTTTGATACAAAAGTATTATTTGCAGCATTGCTGGCTAACCTAAAACGACTGATCTATGTTTTGGAGAATCAATGGATCACTAAACAGTCATTCTGGGAAGAATTACTAAGCTAAATTAAAAATAAAATTCTTGAGTAAAACGGAAGGGGGACAAGCCTATGAACAAACGAGGCACGGCTAATGTCACGCTGTGGGATTGATGGCTCAGCAGAAACTCAGATGCATCGACTAAAATGGATGTGCTCTGGGGAGGTGAGGGGAGACGGTATCTGGCTTCACTGAAGGAGCTGAGATTACAGAGTAGAGGTAGATTTTGCATTTTCTAGATTTATGGAGAACAATATTGACAGATTTCCTGGTTTCTATTGGCCTACAATGGTTCCTCCACGCTGAGGTATGAAGATCTGCACGTCTATATTCATAAACATGTGCCAACATATAGTGAGATCGACCTCCATATGTTACCATCTGAAGGACACGCGCCCAGGAAAATGAGAGCAGGAGATGACACGGATGCTAAGTGACACCAGCAGCTGGCTGCCACTAACTGAAGTCACCCTTCTGCCCTCAGTAGGTAGACAGTCCATGGAAGAATTTAAAAGGTCAGGCAGGGAGCGAGGGAAGCAGAACTTTAACTTCAGAAGGCAAGGCTCAAGAAGGAGAGAACAGAAAGGCCAGTGGAATCAAATCCTAAGTGAAAGGGTGACCGCAGGCCCAAACCCTCAGCGTTTGTTAGAGCTATTAGTGTTGGGGAAAACGCTTCACATGCACCAACAGAGTGTACATGAAGCTGGGACCAATTTTTCCTCCTGATTCCTGGATGTTATCACCCTAGGACTGAGGTAAAAATGTATCTCTTGAGACTGCTTCGTGGATAATCCAAAAGGGTACTGACCTCACTGAATTGTTATGGTAAAAAAAACAACAAACAAACCCTAGAAACTCATACTCTGTTCCTCATCTCAAGGGAACCTACAGAGCGGGGGCCTGCAGCCTGTTCTCATCCGTGCCTGGTACGACAGTACTCGATGCTGTCGGCCCCGAGCTCCTAACCCAGCTTTTCCACACGCTTTGGTTTCCAGAACAGATGCACGATCTGTTTGCCTCTGGGAGATTTTTAAAAGGTTTCTATCCATACACCACAAAACCAAGCTAAGCTGTGAGAGCTGCTCCATCCCCTTGACACGTGGATAGCCAGAGAGAAAAACGCGGGAAGCTGCTGCCTGCACTGGCAGAGGCTGAAGTGGTCCAAAAAGCAGTGTATTTCCCCATGGGGGAAGAACATGATAAGTGAAGAGAAATCAGTGCAACCTGACTTCGTTGTGTAAACAGTGTTCTAGCTACACCAGAGATAAAACCAGTGTATTCTGGTGCCTCCTATTTATGTAATGGCGGGAACAGATTTGTGTTGTGTAAACAGTGTTCACTGTAATGAGTTTAACCCAACGGCTCCGCAAAGAAGAATGAGGTGACGTCTCTGAATTCATTATGTAAACGGTCTTGTTGCTTAACACTGATGTGGAGTAAGTTGTGTCCAGTGGAGTAAGCTGTGCTAGGTGCCGGGATGAGAGGTAGTGGGGAAGGACGGCCTCTTCCCTGTTGGCTTCATAGAGAGCGGGTATCCTGACTTCTCCTCCTTCTCCATGTGGAGGTGTTGGCTCTTTTGCCGGAATTGCAGTGTGATAACATGAAATGGAAGCTGGACTCTTCAAAAGTTTAGCCCAAGATGAAAGAGTCTCAACTCCTTCTCAGGGACAGTCCCTTCCCAAAGAGGAACATAGCTCCGGGATCTCAGGGAAGGTCAGTGCTAAGCGCGGCTCCTGATTCACAGATTAAAAATTAGATAAAATATATCCAGTCTATTAGCTGAAATCTTTTCACTGTACAGGACTGGGACTTGCATGGGGGTATCTGCTGTTCCAGTCTACAAGTGCTCCCTCCAGAGATCAGAAACCTCCTGTCTGAAACAGCTTTGCAAAGCTTTCACACCCCAAAGGGAAGTACGAGTTGTGCGTTTTTAAGGCTCTCCACAAAAGGGTGACTGAAAGATCCGTTCTCCAGTGCTATTTTCAGCTTATTGGAATGCCTGGTGGAAACGTGGCAGCGTGGTTGTGCTCAAGCTGGAGGTGAAGACAGGGGGCAACGAATGAAGGGGCCCAAAGTTCAGCGAGGCCCCAGCTCCAGGAGATTCTTGAGGTTGATGTTGCAAAGTGGTAAGCAGTGGCTGTGTCTCCCCCTGTGAGTAGCCCATGACCAACCCCCCTGATGATACAGGTGGATTGCAAGGAGGAAGATTTAGGGGGAGGAAGCCAAGAAGATGAGAAAAGTCCATGTTAGCAGCACAGAGAGCCTCTGAAAGGTTAGCAGGGCTCTTGGAAAGCAAAGCCTCATCCAGGGGGGGTGGCTGAGGCGAAGAGGACTGAGGCTCACCAGATGAGAGAGACAGGCTGCCAGGGAAGTCTGACAAAAAGCTGTCCACCTCTACTTTGGGTAGTTTCTCAGGCAAATATGAGGTAGATCCAAGCTGATACTTTGGAGGAGGTTGCGGTGGGGAGGAGATGGGAGAAGAAGACTCCAGAGGATAGCTCATTCCCATTGGAAGAGAATTAGGAACCAAAGAATGGGGCATCCCTGAGCTTGGCATGGTTTGGAGATGCGTGCTGTACATGCCCACAGGCAACATGCCAGGGAAGCTCTTACCACCTATCATGTCTCTGGATGCCATACACAGGACGGGACTCAGCTCTTCTTTCACTGCAACAGACGAGCTGCAGCTTAGGAGACCCAGCATGTCAACTGGCTCTGTCTTAATCTTCAGCAGTTCCTGGGAGTGGCTTTTCTTCATGTGCCTGGTCAGATGATCTTTCCTCCCAAACCTCTGAGCACAGTACTGGCACAAGAAGTCCTTCCGCCCTGTGTGCACTACCAAGTGCCTCCGCACATCTTTCCGGGTGTAGAAGCGTCTGTCACAGTGGTCACATGGATGCTTCTTTTCCTTCGCTCCACCAGAAGCCCGCCTAGAATGAGCTTTGAGGTGCTCCAGCAGGACTTGGGTACTTTCAAACGTCTGGAGGCACACCTTGCAGCTGAGATCACCGCTGGCAGCCGCGTGCATGGCCAGATGTCGCCTGAAGCCGAGTTTCGTGTTGTAGTTCTTGCCACACTCAGGACAGTGGAGGGCCTCCTTGTTGGGATCGTGGGTCTGGAGGTGGTTGCGAAGGTGATCTTTCCGGTGAAACATCTTCTCGCAGTACATACACTGATGAGGCTTCTGAGCAGAGTGCGTGGCCATATGCCTTTTGGGAGAAAAGCAGGAAAGTTTAGACTAGCGTCCAAAGTGTCCAACCCCTAAGACAACACACCCTACATTTTCAAAATTTTCCTTGTGTTCTACACTTTATGCCACAAAAATCCCAGATGGCATTTTACCACCGCTAAAGGATGCTGCCCCCACAGCCAGCGCAGTGGGGACTCTCCAGGCACGGAAGCACAACATTTCAAGCAACAGTTACAGAGTCTGTGTCAGCGGTGCCCGTCCTCCCTAGAATGCACCACCTCCTCACAGGTGTATTTTAGTCGTCTATTTGGCTCCTGTTCCCTCTGTTGAAGCTATCAAAGGGGAAAAAGACAAAGAAAACCTTGGTAGTATATGACAAGAAATGCTTGTCAGCTGGTGAAATGGCTTCACTTCATCAGGAGGCATCAGACTGTGGCAATGTCTGTTGTCAGCCACTGTGGGCTGATTTCACCTTGTATCTGACACTCTCTGACACTGTAGTTCACCTAGTTTCAAGTTCCTAGCGATCATGTATTTTAATTACTCCCTGTTATATTTCAGTACATAAATAGGAACTCTACTTCATGCTAGAACAATAGCTGCCATAGAAATATTCCTGTGATTAAAGTTAGAGGTAGGGCTTATGAAATGTGAATGCTATTGCTTTTCATTTTGTTTTTTAATCGGTGAGCTTCACTTTCTGATTCAATTTCCTCCTTAGTAAAACAGAAAACAGCCTGAGCTCAGAATAAAGTACTATCTGAGGTTCTCTGAAAGGTGCTTAAAGAGATGCCAAGTATGGTAACGTCTGGGACTCAACTGCTTTGCAAGGTAACAAGGGCATTTCCCCTCCTCCACCTTCTCAGAAATTCAAGCAAAAAAACATGATGGAGGGGTTTTCCCCTCTCTTCTGGTAGGGGAGAACTGTTCAGCAGTTACCTACCTATACAGCTTGTACTTAGAAGCAAAGGCTTTGCCACAGTGCAGCTGAGGGCAGTTGTACGGTCTCTGCTCGGTATGAGAAAGCGTGTGAGTTCTCAGCTTGTCCACATTAGTGAAGGAGGTCTCCGATATTTCACATTGGCATTTTCCCTGACTTTCGGTCTCTTCACCTCTCGGTCTGGGGACTAATTTCCAGCCTGTCTCTTCCTCCTCCTGCTTTGCATCTTGCATCCAGTTGGGAACACTAGGAAAAAATGCCGTCATGGCAGGTCTAGTAGAACGTGGCCATGTCAAGCAGAACTCCAGCCTGCAGGCATCTTGCTGTGATGTTGTCCTGGTGCAGTTTTCTGTTGGAACCCTCTGTGACCAAACTGGTTTAACAGCAAAACATCTTCATCTGGAATCACAGAAGGGTTGGTGTTAAGACACTGCATCTTTCATCCATTCACACAAACGTGTTAGCGTTCAACAAGCATTATAAACGTGTGAAGACACGTGTTCACAGACACGGGAAACTCCCATCTCCAGAATGTGTTTCCTTCTTTTCTCCCTTAACCCCTGTTGCCTGAAAAAAATGATGTTAAACTTTTTCAGAATTACAATTTTGCAACTATTAAGAGCCAACTTTACCTGTTACATGCATTTTCTCCTGAAATATTGTAGATAGGTGTCTCTTGATAGCACTGAATACTTAACCTTTCCCTGTGTGCTTTGTGGATCACTTCTCATCCCCCTTTTTTGTATTCTTCATGGTCTGTTCTCACTTGCTCTTGATCTTTGCTTACATGGAATTCCCTTCAAGAGCTTCTTAGAGAAACTAAGGTTCTCTTGGTTGGTTTTTTTTTTTTATCCGCTCTGCTACCAGCCTGGTGCACTAGTAAAATCATCTCCTAGGAAACCAATCTGAATTACCAAACATGGGTCAACAGGGCTGGGGAAGAAAACTTGCTATTATCAGCAACATCACACCTTTTTCTGGAAGGCAACAGATGCTGCTTCTCTTCAGGGTGTGATTAGTCATTGTATTTTCACTTTTCTACTGTGGGGCAGATTCTGCCTCTCTGTATTAGCAAGTTTTTTACAATAATGAGCAATTTTTAATTATTTTTTTTCTTTTACACACTCATCCATTGATAATAGAAGCTCAAACTGTTTCCTGTTCAACAAAATATACCTCCTGTATGCTCTGCTGGCTTTCATGTTGATGAAAATCTATATTAATCTCTCTTAGCAGGCTGTTCTTGAGTTGTGTTTGTCTTGTTGGTAAAGTACTGCATTTTTATATGGTTCTACCAACACCTAAACTGGTAAACGGTTAGTTGAAATAAAAACCTCAGAACAGATCTCTTTCACTGAATTTAGCTGCCTGAGAAACTCTTCTTAAAATAGCATCAAACCCTCAAGTTCTTTCACACTCCATGATTGCTTCAGAAGGAGGAACTTCCTGCCTGCACATCAACACCAGTGCCAGTTGTGGGCAGGATGTGCAACTACGAGGGAACTAACCAACCCCCATTAAGAAAGTGCACACTGAACGTTATGAATAGCTGAAACAACAGCAACTGTAACTGCACCATCACTCACAAAACTGAGAGCGGTTCCCTCAGGATGGAAAACAGCGGGAAATGGGACGACACCAAGAAAATGTGTGTCAGTATGAGGTTTAGAAATGTCCATTAAGAACAGAATTCAGTTTTGCGCAGGCTGACTCTAGTCGGGCAGAGCAGAACAATAAAGCACTAGAACTGCTGAGGTGCCATTTTGGTACAACCCATTGTGATGTGACGGCTGCTCCTACTCCTCAGGGTGCAGGAGTCCCGTGGTTCAGAGCAGTCTTCCTTTCTAGGTGTCTACGACCATGGCTATTTCACCTCTGTATAAGATGTGTGCCAGAAAAGATAAGTGTTCTTTACCTCCTCCTTCAGAGCTGCATACACGTTATGGGAGCCTCTGCCGCTTTCGCCGGGTAGTTGCTTCTTTCCCTCTGAATAAGCTCAGCCATCTGTGCCAGTTTCAAAGCTACCTGAAAGAAAACAGAGTTCAAAATTTGCTATCTGTAATATTAAGGCACGTAAACTATCACCTTCAGAGCAGAAGCCCAAATAAAAATGAGTTAAGATATGGTAATCTCTGTAATTGATTATTGTAAAATTTAATCTGTAGGTTCCTTAAAACCTAGCAAGAAAAAGGACTCCACCTATTTGGATCTGTTTCTAAGTCTAAATGCATGTCCTAGGACACTCTGACAGCTGTGGAATAAGAAAGAAAAAGCAAGATAAGGGTCTTGCATAATATCAGTGAAATACGGTAGCCATGGAAGATTAACAACGTAATTCACGCTTGGCTAGAAAACACTCTGCATGATGTAGATATTTAGGTTTTTAAAAAACTCTATTAGTTTTTTAGTCCCATTTCCCCAAAGAATGTTTCCAATGCGCTTCCTGTTCACTATAACTGTGTAGCCACCAGAGAGAAACAGTCACCACTGTGTGAAACACTTCACCTACATTTGCTTAGGGAACAACTTGTACATCTGGGAAAACTGGTTATCTTAAAGGTTTTGTGCTAGTCCTGGAAAAATATGTCTAGCCTTTGCAGCTCCAGAAATCTCAGATAAGTTGGTTATGGAAAACTCCCATCACCAGATGAATCTTCCTCTACTTCAGTTCTACAGAGGTTAAGAGGTTGGCAGGGTGAACACGGAGCTGGAAAAAAACATGATCCACCCAAGAGCTGGATTCCCACTGGCTGCCAACTCCTACGAAATACTTCATTACTAGAGTCATCAGGTTTGTGCAATTTCAAGCTAGAAGAGCTCATATAAACTGATGGATCGTACACTGTGTATGAGATTCCAGCCACTTGTCATTACATGGAAAACAATGAGTTGGTACATAGTATAAAAAAGTTCCCATGCTTCACAAAAAGTCCCTGGGATAGAGTCTGCCCCCTGTTTTGACAGTTTGTCCCTCTGTTTAATCCTTTGCAAAGTCTGGTTCAATGATACAGCATTTCTGCACAGTTTCTGCCCCTCGAAGTCACTCCTGTGAGAGAGAGCACCATCCCTCAGCTGGCTGGGAAAACCTTGTGACCTAGGCTGGCAACCAGATCAGGGAACTGCCCAGGCTAAAAATGAAAAGGAGCCTGGATGAGTTCTCTGACTGGAGCAACAGCAAAGCTGTGCTGACCTGGCTGGAGCGGGTGTGCAGCAGTGGGAGGCAGGGACAGGGGGCCTGACCAGCCCCTGGATTGTGGAGCTGCAGGTTTCCCTTTTCTAAAGGGCATCTCTTCTGTCTGACT
>JAOXNO010000005.1:5218807-5237824 GCA_028565335.1 Limnodromus scolopaceus
AATAATATGGTTCTCAGTTGCTAATCATGAACTCTATTTTGCTGGTTACCTCATGTTTTCAGAGCTATTTCAGTTGTGTCGGTAAGTTGGATGACAGAATGGCTCTAATCCATGGTGGAAATACAAGCTCTTATTGCTTCGTAGCTCAGTGCCATATGTGTATGAGATTCTTATTTTTTGTCTGTTAAATAATACTAATTGGTTTGTTGCTGGGTCTGAGGTAAAATGTGGTACCTGAGTTTTCCTTCAGTGTTCTGTTCACGTGACAAAATGGTTAGGATTGGTGTTGGATAAATTTGGAGCAATAGATGCTGTGTATTTCAGCATTAGTTTCCATTCTAATGGAAATTCTAATTCTAATTTCCATTCTAATGGAACAGAAACTTCAGGAAATTCCTGCTCAGTAGCCTTTTCAAGAGAAAGCATACAAGGTTATGCCGTGTTTCAGTCTGCTGTTTTTTTTTTTTTCTGTAGGTTTTCACCATCTGAACACCCTGTACTCGCCTTACCTGGAGCTCCAGCCCAGTTTCCAGTCTTAGAGGAGCACCGTCCCCTCCAGAAGTACATGGTGTGGTCTGATGAAATGGTGAAGAAAGGAGAGGCCTATATTCATTCTCTGCTGGTCAGGCCCTACGTAGGAATTCACTTGAGGATCGGCTCAGACTGGGTATCGTTCCTGTGTGCTGCTGGTTGCTGTAGCCTGTGTAGTTGCTGTAGGTGGGTGGCCAACGTTTGTGGAAGAAGCTGCCCAAAGAGGAGCTGTGCTTCTGGAATGGCAGCCCGAGCCGTGCTGGCATTCGATAACTCACTGTGTGTTAGAAATGCCATCAAGATTCCCCTTTCCAACAGGCTGTAACACTGCTGGCGGAGGTGGGGAACATGGTAGTGTTTTCTCACACTTGCCATTCAAACGTGGTATTTTCTCTTTTCTTCTTCCAATAGAAAAATGCTTGCAATATGTTAAAGGATGGGACTGCTGGGCCGCACTTCATGGCTTCACCTCAGTGCGTGGGCTACGACCGAAGCGCCGCGGTCCCTCTCACCATGGACATGTGCCTGCCAGACCTCAAAGAGATCAAGCGTGCTCTCAAGGTCTGGGTGAAAAAGACAGAAGCTAAATCTGTTTATATTGCTACCGATTCTGAGCCCTACACGAGAGAAATACAGCAGTTCTTCCAAGGAAAGGTAAGTCTTTCAGGAACCTGTTCTGACAGGAGTGCTTTAATAAAAACCTTCCTTGGATTCTGGCCCATTGCTGCCACAGACAGCAGGCAGGCAGTTGTGCAATACTTTATTTACAGACAAATATTGGCATCTCAAAGTAAATTTTGCTCATAGCAGTAAAAATTATACTGTAAAACTCTTCCTTTCCTAGAGGTTGAAGAGCATTATCCTGCATGGTAGTAAATTTCTCCATGAAAAAGACTTCAATTAAATAAACCTAAGTGATTTTCAAAAATGTTTTGACATTTATCTATTCATAAATGAGTTACGGCACAACTTAAGACAGAATCCACTCCCTTTTTGTTGTCTATTCCCATTTCTAATATTATGCCAAAGCATTTGGATTGTAATAATAGATGACTGGAATAATTTCTTTCCTTGTTTCCCTGCAGATCAAGGTTATTAGCTTGCAGCCAGAAGTGCCTCAGATTGATTTGTATATTCTTGGCCAGTCCGATCATTTTATCGGGAACTGCGTCTCTTCGTTTACTGCCTTTGTGAAAAGAGACCGTGACGTGCATGGAAAACCCTCTTCGTTTTTTGGCATGGACCACCCACCAAGATTACGGGATGAATTCTGACCAAAAGAGGGACAAGCTTCGTAGTTTTCAGGGCTCTGGGCTCTTGGTACCTTACTGAGGGACCACTAACGGTGCTCTCCTGCCTGCAGAGCACGCTGCTGCAGAGCTGCCTGTGGTGCTCCTCGATGACTGTTCTGTCTGTATTTCCAGCATGAGATCAGACAGAAAAGTGATTTTAAATCATGTAGTTTATAGGAAATTATAAACTACATATAGTTTTTTAAGATGTAGTTTACATAGTTCTCCATTCTCACTATTTGGGGGTTGCCAGCAATCATGATGAAGCAGCTGCTTGGATTTCCTCTTTTCCATTTTTTATTTCCGTTAAATCTTAAGTTTTACCTGGAGCTGTGAAGCTTCTTGTCCAAAGCTGACCATAAGTGCAAACTATTGCCAGGAATATCACATTCCCTGGAAAGGAGTGCAAGATAAACCTCAGGACAGAAAAATGAAAGAGCTAGGTTTTATCAAGTACCACTGTTGCCTTACCAGAGCTGTGTCACCTCAGTGCCTTGGCTTTCATTCCCCTGTCAAAAGAGGTTTCATACCTGGATCTCTTCAGCGGCGCTACTGAAGCGCAGCGGGGACATGTTCTGATGTGGCAGCTGCCTCTTCAGCCCATCTTTGTGTGGAACTAGGGGAGAAGGTGCTTGCAGGGCCACAGGCAGGAGATCTTCCATAGCCAGTCAAGAATTGGAGATTTAGGACTTGTAGCTGTGTAGCAGGTGATGTCAGGTGGAGGTCTGTGGTAGAAATGAAACTGGTTTTAAGCTAAGATTTTTAAAGTACTGTAGTGGGGTTGGTGTACGTTGTACCTAGGTCTATGTTAATGTTGTTTCTGTTTTTTGTGTTTGGGGTTTTTTTGTCTATTTTTGTACTTTGTGAAATAACCCCTCTGACAAGAGAACCCCTGTGTGTGGGGTAGTTCCCGGAGGAGATGACTGTGGGAAGTGTTCGCTGATGGTGAAACAGGAGCTGAAAACCCCATAGTTTTGCACTGGTAACACTGATAATCCCAGTGTGGTGAGATTCAACTTGACCAATGCCTTTTGGTACTCCTGTGATTTTTATTTTTTTATTTTTTTTTCCCAAAGACTGAGTACAGAATTTAACTGTCTCTTTTTTAAAAACACCCCTTAGGTCAATCTGTTGTAGCAGGGCTGGCTGCCTCCAGTGCGCTGCTGCGGTCTAAATGCTGCTTTCTCCAAGCAGTTACTGGGATTTCACTCTAAATATCTTTTTGGTGGTGGTTTTCCCCTCCTTGGAAATGTTTCTCAGCTTTGAAGGAGTTTGAAGGCTCGAGGGAGTGAGCGAGAGAGCTAAATGAGACAGTACCTGAAGTGTCAGGGTGGCAAAGACTCATATCGTGTTTCCTCAGTGCTGGCTTCCAGAAATTTGTGGGATTTGGTGGTTTTGGGACCTCTGGGCACCTGCACGCTCCTCCCTTGGTGATGTTGGATGACATCAGGGCCGCCTTGCTTCACTGCAGGGCAAGGGCAGCTTTTACCGCACAGTATTGTATTAAACAGTGTATTAAAAGAAAATGTGGGTTGTTTTTTAAAGAAAAAGGTTTTTTTTTTTTGGTAATAATAAAAACCTGATTTTGTATTCACTCGCGTTGCACAGACATTCCTTCCTCCGCTGCTGTATTACTCAGCGCCCTGTGAAGCAGGGCCCTTCCCGGGCCCGAGGGTGGCTGAGCAGCAGCACGGGGCTCCCCGGTTGGGGCAAAAAATGCGACTTTAGTGGTTGGTGAAAGGCGTAGGCGCGTCCTGGTACCGCCGGGCCTGGCGGTGCCGCCGGTGCAGGGATGTTTGGCGAGGGGGGCGGTGGCCCCTTTGTCCCGGCTCCATCCGGGCCCCGGCGGGGGCGGTCGCTAAGGAAATGGCGGCGTGGGGGCGGGCGCGCGCGTTGCTAAGGAAGTGCGTCATGGGCGGGGCCGCCTCGCCGCTTCCGGTGCCGCGGGAGGAGGCGGCCGCGCGGCTCCATGGTGACGGCGCAGGTGAGTCCGGCCCGGCCCGCGCCCCCGTGGGCCCCGCCGACACCCCGACACCCCAGCGGCTGCGGCGGGGACCCGCCCCGGGGTGTCGCACCCTTCCCCCGAGGACCGACCCGCCGCTCCCCCGGTGCCGCGCGGGGGTGACAGCCCGAGGCGCCCGTTGGCTGTGTGGCCTCCCCGCCTTTGCACGCGTAGGCACGGCCTCACCGGCGGCGGGGTCGACCGGGAGGCTGCAGGCCCTGCCCGCTGCCAGGCTACCGGTGGCGAGGCTGTGGGTGGGTATCCCGCCGTCCCTGCTCCCTCCTCGGGCACGGCCCGCTGTCCCCCGTCCCTTGGCCTGGGGGTCCAGGGTGTCCCCGGGCCCCCTTCCCTGCTGTACCCGGTGTCATGGCTGCGAGGGCGGCAGGTGATGCTCAGGGACCCAGCAGGAGCTGGGCTGCCGTACCTCCCACCTCCCCCGGGGGAGGGGGACACCCGTGGGGGGCCATGCTGAGGCAGAGGGAGGTGACCACGGGCACTAAGTGAAATCAGGGCTGCGACAGCAGGGGACATGCTCTCGCAGAGCCGGGACATGCCAGCCCAGCTCCACCGGTGGCACTGGGGATGTCGGTTCGGCCCGTGTTTCGTTGGACAGGGAGGGTGAAGGAGGAGAGCGTCATTGTGGAAGAGAGAGTTGGCTTATGAAGGAGTAAAGCAATTAAGCCGAGATATTATGAATCCACAAATATTTGAAAGGTTTCAACTGCAAGAAAGTGTTGGAATTTTTTAAGTGGTACCTGGGGATGTGCCGAGAGATGTGAGGGAAGAGTTTAGCCAGTGTACCAAGAAAATCTTCCTGAGGTCTTTAAACTTAAGCCAGGAAGCAGAGAGTCCTCAGGACTTCATCCTGCCAGAGGCAGATGGGATAAGGAATGGTGCCCGGTAAGAGCACAGCGTTCCTTGGACACGGCTGGCAGAGAGCTCTGGTCCCGTCTTCTGAAAGTTTCTGATGAGAAGTGGTTACTTCAGCTTACGCTCAGGTTGTGGCATTGCTTATTTTTTCAGGCACAACCTTATGTTGACTGAAATAACCAAAAATGTTTGGATTTCTGCCCACCCACGTTCCCCTTTTGGTCAACTGAAGCACATCTTCCAATACTTTCATCCCAACCTTGACTTTGACTCTCAGGGACCTGGTGCAGGTCGCTTCAGGCTGAACTAATTTCATTAATGGAGCCCCCTCCCCATGGCAGGAGAGCGGGTGGCATGGCCACCTTCCCAACTTTTCTGGCCAGCCCTGTGTGGCCGCTCCAGGCAGCTCAAACGTTGCTGTGGAGTTTCTGGGGAATACAGACGCTGCCAACTACTTGATTTTATTTTTCAGTTACACACGTGGGTAAGTTTGAGAAGAAACATCATTTGTTATGCTTCCAGTAAACTTCACAGCAGTAGCTAAAATAATTGGAGATGGTTCCTGGCAGGTTGTTGTGAAAATAGCCCTAATCAGGGATAAAATAATTTATCTGTGACTATAAAAGGACACTTGCAAGTAAAATGGGGAAAGGTGTCAAAAGATTATCAAGCTTACGTTGGTGAGATATACCCAGAGGAACAGCAAGTATGCAACATAATTTTTGTTCGTTGTAAACCTCTGCCAAAGCTGTCGCAGAGGGGACAGGCTGGATATTTCACTTCTAACTTCCAGGTGAGCCTGTAGACGGCAATGTGTGCTCTTGTAAAAAACAGTTTATGTTACGTTTAGCTTGATTCTGATCATTTGATGTTAGTCAGTGTCACTTACAAAGTGGCACTTCTCATCAAAATAGTGTTTTGGATATTAATTATATAGAATAAATCAGTGCTCTGCTTGTCAGGATTCATGCCTAATTTGAGTAGTTGACGATGTGAACATTCACTATAATAATGCAGATAAAGGAAGCAGCAGTTGTTTTGTGAGCTTGTCAGAAAAAGAAATCTCTGAATTTGAACTATAGGAATGTCTCAGGAAGGTGTAGAAGGAGAAGTGTCTATTTGTATATACAACTACTCGTGATGATTAGGAGTGTTGCTTTTTATGTTTCTGCAAGACTTGTCCCCATTTCACATATTCTTCCTCGGCTGGTATTCTAGAATGCAGGTTCCTTCTGAGCCTGACAGCGAGGTCGTCTTTATTTGGAGTTGTCGGTTAGGACAACTTTTTATTTTTTTTTCTTTTTTATGTTTTTATTCAGTAGCGGTCCAACATTCCTGTAGTAGTTTGAATTCACTGTGCTGGTTGTCAAGTGCTTCTTCGGGGTTATTGTCCAGTTTGGTGAATTCAGTTCACATTCCTCATCTTCCTCCTGGAAGCTACCCACGGGCTTTCATGGGAATAGTGAGGAGCAAGGAGTTTCCTCTCACAAAACCACGGAAATTCCAAAGGCCATATCGGGTTTCTGTACAATTCTGAAATTTGTTTATTTGTCGCTCTTGGGTTGGTTTTTTGTAGCGCAGATTGACAGTCGGGATATTGGACTAGAAATGTTCTGCTTCCTTTCTCAGTCCTCTAGCTCTGGTCCTGAAGTTCTCTGTCGCTTTGTTTGAGGAGCTCTTCTGAGACATGCAATTATCGAGTAAAAAACAATTAGACAAAATCCGTGGGTTGCTGCAGATCCAGCTGGTAGTGGAACAGTGAGAACGTCCTGAGGAGGCCAGACTGAACTTGTGCCAGCGCTACCTGGGGTTTCCAGTGTATTTTAGTTTTACATTCGGTTCCAATTGGCAGAAGGATCTCGGAGCTTTTCCTGAAAGATTTTTTTTTTTTTTTTAAAAAAAGCTTATTAGAAATTACACTGAATTCCCCAAGCTGTGCCATTTAGATCTTCCTTATAAGGCTGTCACTTTAGCGGTAACACAGTCTTTTTGTTCTGTTTTAAATGGCAGCTCATTGTGCTAATGACTGGGGGGTGCAACAGCGTGTTTCTTCCTCTCTGCCCAGAGTCATGAAGGACTCAGATCTGTGAACTGGGTTTATGTAGCATGACTTTAGACTGATGCTGAATCTCGTAACCCCGATTCAGTTGGAAGACCAGAGCAGGAGCGGGGAGTGTATTTCAGTAGGTCGGTGTGCTTGGGCAGAGCTGGCTTTTATGGGAAATCCCGGTAAAAGTATAACGCCCAAAGGAAAAATAAATAGCATAGATCTGTGGGAACAGTTGTGCTTGGAGTATCTAAAGCCAGTGTGCTTGTCTTCAGTTTCCCAGTAAAAACAGATGCGCGAGTTCTAGCTGAGGAAGACACTAATGCTGCTTTGCAGGATCCTTTCGCTGAGGGCAATCCCATTACAGAAAGAGGAGGGTGGCCTCGAAGGACTGAGCGCTTTATGAAATTTTTATAAGAAGTGACGCGAAAGGAGCTCAAACTCACCTTCAAAAGCCTGAGAAGGGCAAATCCTGGCAGGTGTCCACTTCACACCCCAATGTCCTCTGGTTGCTTGAGCATTAGACGAGGCATAATGTAGATAACTCCACCTTTATAGCTTTCCCTTCTGCTCCCAGCTGAACGCGAGCAGGGAATACTGCTCTCTCTTTTAAGTGTGCTGAAGGTATTTGTGCAAAAAAATACGAATATAAGATCGGCATTGACTGGGCAGTTTGGAAGTGGAACAGAAAGATGAGGAATTCTGGGGCTGTGGGCGTGCTGAGAGCAGGACCAGAGGTGACTTTGAATGTTGAGGTGTGAAGGGACTGAATTTACAGGGCTGCGGCAGTGCCCTCGGTGGGGGCACAATGAAAACATCCTATGGCAATACACATCTTCTCCTCGCTGCAGCTGGGGGGTGGAAATATTCCTCTTTATTGCCCACTGATTCCAGAGCCCTCCTCACTGGGGTAATTCCCTCCCCTTACTGGTTTGTTTCACCATATTTGCAAGCGTTGGAAGACTGTGCTACAGTTTGGCTGCTTTAGTGATTTCCTTTGTAGTGAGCTGGATTGCAAGACTGGATGATGTCACTGCTGTAACAATTATTTTCACTTGATTCTTGACAGAAAGGAAACAACAGATTTGCCAAGCATGGAAATGCAGAATATTCAGGAGATGTAATGCCTGGAAATGCACAAACTATTACATGATTTTATCTTGAAGGCTGGCAGCTGCTGCAGCCCAATTAAAGATCTATTATTCTGTAAGGAGGCTTCTAGAAAGTGACTTTAAAAGTGTAATACACAAGAGGAAAAAAGCATTTGGGTGGCATTCCAGAGAATTGCAATCATTTAAGAAAGCCCAGGCATAAGTTTTAAACCTTTTGTGGCAGGATGGTCCTGATGAGACATCACATCCCCCCCATCACATGTGAGGGGACTGTAATATAAATGTCCAATAAAAATGAGAAGGTTTTGTCAATACATAGGAGGTGTATGAAGAGGCAACTCTGAAAATACTGTATTTCTAATTTACAGTGTCTCAAATTTTGGTAAGTAGGTGAAGCACTTAATCAAAGCACCTGACTGATTCCGTTTCAAGAGCCTGAGCAATATGGAGAGAGCATGCCTGTACTGGATTTTCCAAGTATGAGATTTAAAACAAAAAGCCTGACTGCAAAGGGAATCAATGGCAAAGCATTGTATTATTTTTATAAATAGTTTTAAAAGCATTATGATTACTTTTAAGGGTCAAGAAAAGGATCTGTACTAACTCTAAAGATGTGATGTGGTGGAGATTTTTTTGAAGCAGAATTTGTAGAAACGATACTGATTGATGGACAGGCTTTGGTAAAATAACACTGTCTGGGTTCAGGCCTTTTTAAAGTTTCCACGTTGTGCATTATTTTCTAAAATCCCTTGCAAATTAATGAATGCAAAATGCTGCTCAAATAGATGAGTCGAATCTTTGGCTTTGTGAAAAATGGTCATCTGCAGAAAACTGCCTTCACGTATTCCTCCTTTGTTTCTGTTTTAGGTTTCTAGCACGGGATCATCCATCGATCAGATCACGCCAGCCACAGACCTGCCGTCATGTCTAAGTTAAAGAGCTCAGAGTCTGTTAGGGTGGTGGTACGATGCCGGCCAATGAATAGCAAAGAGAAGACAGCTTCGTATGAGAAAGTTGTCAACGTGGATGTCAAGTTAGGGCAGGTCTCTGTGAAGAATCCGCGGGGAACATCTCATGAACTGCCTAAAACTTTCACCTTTGACGCTGTGTATGACTGGAATTCCAAACAGGTTGAACTCTATGATGAGACTTTCAGACCTCTTGTGGACTCTGTCCTGCAAGGGTTTAATGGGACAATCTTTGCCTATGGGCAGACTGGGACAGGGAAAACATATACAATGGAGGGTGTGCGTGGTGATCCTGAAAAAAGAGGGGTCATCCCCAATTCATTCGATCACATCTTCACCCACATCTCTAGATCTCAAAATCAGCAATATCTAGTTAGAGCGTCTTATTTGGAAATATACCAAGAAGAAATCAGAGACTTGTTATCAAAGGATCAGTCCAAGCGGCTGGAGTTAAAGGAGAGACCGGATACAGGGGTATACGTTAAGGATTTGTCTTCCTTTGTTACAAAAAGTGTCAAAGAGATAGAGCATGTCATGAACGTGGGAAACCAAAATCGCTCTGTTGGTGCCACCAACATGAATGAACACAGCTCTCGATCTCATGCCATTTTTGTGATCACTATCGAATGCAGCGAGTTAGGACTTGATGGAGAGAATCACATCCGTGTTGGGAAACTCAACCTGGTAGACCTTGCAGGCAGTGAGCGACAAGCTAAGACTGGAGCACAGGGGGAAAGGTTAAAGGAAGCTACTAAAATCAATCTCTCTCTTTCGGCTTTGGGCAATGTTATCTCTGCCCTAGTAGATGGGAAAAGCACACACATTCCATACCGGGACTCAAAGCTGACTAGGTTACTTCAAGACTCATTAGGGGGCAATGCCAAAACTGTGATGGTAGCCAATATAGGACCTGCCTCTTACAACGTAGAGGAGACTCTCACAACACTGAGATACGCCAATCGTGCCAAAAACATAAAGAACAAGCCACGAGTGAATGAGGATCCTAAGGACGCTCTGCTACGAGAATTCCAGGAAGAGATTGCTCGACTCAAGGCACAGTTGGAAAAACGGTCCATTGGCAAAAGAAAGAGGAGGGAAAGGAGGAGAGATGGAGGGGAAGAGGAGGAGGACACTGAAGAGGGTGAGGATGAAGGAGATGACAAAGATGACTATTGGAGGGAGCAACAAGAAAAGCTGGAGATTGAGAAGAAAGCTATAGTTGAGGATCACAGCTTGGTAGCAGAAGAAAAGATGAGACTGCTGAAAGAGAAGGAGAAGAAAATGGAGGACCTAAGGCGAGAGAAGGAAGCAACAGAAATGTTGAGTGCTAAAATCAAGGTAGAATTCTTCCTTGTCATACTTTTTGACAGCAATTTATTTAGGCTGCGGGAAGAATAGAGGGTTTCCCAATTTGGAAAGATATTTCACAATAAGTTTCCAGGATAGTGATTTGTGTTTAGATTGGAAGATTTTGTAATAAACTATTTCTGGACAGAAGTTGAAATTTCCACTATTAATTACATATTTCAATATTCATGAGTTGTTGCATTGTTCTTATGTGCTGATCTTGTAGGATCTTAAGCAATCAGCACAATAAAATGTGATGATACATCTTTTCACAAGCTGTAGCACAAAAATGCTTCATTCTGCCACAAACCATTAACAAGTTGTTTACAGGAGAGCACCCATTTTGGTTCTCCAGCTTTTGCAACAATGTTTAATTCTAAGCAAGTTACCCTTTCACCAATCCCGCAGTTTTATAGAGTTCTAAGAAATAATAATTCTTGTAGCAGCTGACTTGAGAACATTAAATAAGGGAGCTGTGCTGAAGGAGTTGTGTCCATACAAGAGAAAGTTAGCGTTCTGTGGAAAAGACCGATTGGATGGTCACTGGGAAAAACTTCTGACCTTGGTTTTTCCTTCCAGGCAATGGAAAGCAAACTTCTGGTAGGAGGGAAAAATATTGTGGATCACACGAACGAACAGCAGAAAATCTTGGAACAGAAACGACAGGAAATTGCAGAACAGGTACAAGGAAAAACATTTATTATTTTGTATGAAAAGCCCAGCTGCAGAACTTTTATAAAACATTGTATAAGGAGAAACCATAAGAAATTTGCCCAGGGTTAACCCTAAAATTGGTTTAATGACAATCATTAATCTCAACAGAAGGGGGAAGGGCTGGTGTCCTATTTGTCATTGTATGAAGTATGTAAATAGGTTTATAATAGTTTTCTTCCAGCTTTTCACGTTAAAGATATATGTCCTATCTTGATGGGAGCTGTCTGTAAGTGAAGAAGTAATTAGAAATCCTCAGAGAGACAGTTCATGCATTAGCTCAAGGGAAAGATGTTTACTGTGTGCTAAAAGTTTATTTTCTGTTATGTGTTTTCTGTTGGTGATTATTTAAGTGCAATGGCTAGTATGAATTGATAAAAAAAGAAAAAAAGAAAAGAATCTAAACATGACATTTGATTCCTTTAATTGAAACTTGAGTATTTATTCACACTACCTGATTTTAGTAGCAAAACAAAGACAAAGAAGAGTTAATGCTTCTGGTATTTCTAAGGCAAGAGATAGGAAGAACTAGAAGCAAAAGCAAAAGCCCTGGAACCCAGGGATGTAAAAACACCCTGAGCTTTGGTTTCGTGTATGTCAGTCTGGGGGTGGCAATGTAGTTGTGGTCTTTAATATTTTATGTCACCTTCTTCAGAAACGGCGGGAGAGAGAAATCCAGCAACAGATGGAAAGTCGGGACGAGGAAACACTAGAGCTGAAGGAGACCTATAGTTCTCTTCAGCAAGAGGTGGACATAAAGACCAAAAAACTCAAAAAGGTAAAAAGGGAATGATTCCATGTCTCATGGCTTAGGAATAAAATCAGCTTGTGTGTGAAAGTGAGAGGAACATTGGCAAGTTATAACTTTGGCTCTTGTTGTCTGTTCCAGCTATTTTCTAAGCTGCAAGCTGTGAAGGCAGAGATCCATGATCTCCAAGAAGAGCACATCAAGGAGCGCCAAGAACTGGAACAGACCCAGAATGAACTCACCAGGGAACTAAAGCTAAAGTAACTCCCATCACTTCATTGCCTGCTACTAACTGTAACAGAGGTGGTTTCTTTGGGTGGGGAGTGGAGGGACTGCATTGCACACACTTGTGGGACAAGATTTAACCATGAGAAAACTAAAGCATTCCTCCTTTTCCAGGGCTGTATTAAGACAGTTGGGAGAGGAGCAGTGGAGAAAGTCATCTGCTAATTATTTTTTGTGTGTATTTCCCATTTTTGTGGTTGCGTGTAGGCACCTGATTATTGAAAATTTTATTCCATTGGAAGAAAAGAATAAGATCATGAACAGATCATTCTTTGATGAAGAGGAAGACCAGTGGAAACTGCATCCCATAACCCGTCTGGAGTGAGTGTACTTCTGATCTTTTCTTGAGATGGAATTTTAGGTCACAGAAAACCCTCTAGCTGTCAAAAATAAGATACCCCAAAAGGGGAATTGAATTGGGCATTTAAATTGGCCCTCTAGAGTTTGTAGCTTCTTGCTACACAATAAAATAAAAAAAAAATTATTCCTCTTGGTAGGTTGAATAAAATAGGAATGTACAGTTAGGAAAATTTTTGGAAGATTAGGATTTTTCTTCTAGATGAGCCCAATAATTATATGTAAAATACACGTAATAGTGCATTCCTCATTAAAATAGCAGTAAATTCCTATCATATATCTTTCCTGGTTTAGATAAGAAAGCTCTCAAAAATAATTATTATTGTGAGAGCTGTGGCTTGATCCTGCCTTTCTACACAGAAAGTTCTGTACAGCATATTTAGAAAGCTGGGTGCAGCTGAGTGCATCTGCGCTCTGTATAGTAGAAATATGTACAAACCCTCCCCTTTGTGCAGGGAAGAGATGACACGGGATAACGATCTGGTCTTCTCACTGCCTGTACAGAACTGTTCCTGCAAACGCAGCCTGGGTAATTTCTGCAGCCTTGAAAAGTAGTTCTGTGTGTAATTTGCAGATTTTTAGCTCATAAACTCCAAGAGGAGTCTTTGGTTTTGGTGCATAATAGACACAAGTATCTGTTTTTCTATAGTAACCAGCAGATGATGAAACGACCAGTGTCTGCTGTAGGATACAAAAGGCCACTGAGCCAACACGCCAGGACATCCATGATGATTCGTCCAGAAGCTCGATACAGGGTAAGCCCAGATGTGGTTACAACCTTCATGTCTTCACCCTCCTGACTGGGGGAATGTGAATTTCAGAGGGTTATTAGTTTTTCAACGGGATGTAAATTTTTACAGTATCCTGCATACATTTATAAAATACCTGAGAATAAGTATCTGGAGGGAAAAGAAACTATTTGTATGAAAATGTGCAGACTTTGATTCTGCTTTTACTGTCTCAGGCAGAGAATATTGTATTACTGGAGCTCGACATGCCCAGCCGAACGACAAGAGACTACGAAGGCCCAGCCATCGCTCCCAAAGTTCAGGCAGCTCTAGAAGCAGCTCTGCAGGATGAAGATGAGATACAGGTGGACGCTTCAACCTTTGAGAGCACTTCAAATAAAAAAACAAAACCCAGGTGAGTTGGATTTTTAGTAAGCAGAGCAGCCAACAGCAGAAGTACAAGTACAGTTGCTATTTGTCGGCACTTCTTGCCAGTGAAGTTAAGGTGAGCTTGGCTGTAAAGCAGAGAGAAAGGATAGAAGAGAAAGCTGAGACTGATAAGAGAATAAATCCAGTAAAAATGAGCTTTTGGAAGATTATTTTTGTTGAGTAACAGGTGACATTGTTGGGGCTTTTTGTTTATTTTTTTTTTTTCATTTTTACTTCTTCAGGCCTAAAACTGGAAGGAAATCAGGGGGATCCTCTTCAGCAGGCACCCATAGTTCTCAGCTCTACCCGCAGTCCCGAGGGCTGGTTCCAAAGTAAAACCAGCAGTTCCTCGCCAGGGCGCGAACAGCCTTTGCCTTCTGAGAGCAGAGACAAGTAAAAACCTGCAGAGAGAACTCCCAGCCAGACTCCAGCTCCTTTCCCCTGGAGGTGGCCTCTTTGCCGTTTAACTGACTTGAGCCAGTCCGGGTGCACTGAGCCACGGGAAAATGCGCGCTTGCAATGCAGCATTTGGCCTCTGTGGGAAACAGATTTTAGTTAGGAAATCAGAAATGCATGAGGTACGTTAAAGTGTATTAGAAGCAATGGGAAGCATGGGGATCACCTCACAGCATCACCGTCTCTCCTTCTGCACTAGCCCTTTTGCTGCACTGGGTTGCTTTTTGGTTTTTTTGCTGTTGGGCAATAAGAAGACAGAGTTGAAAGTCATCTCAACAGAACCACCGCTCCAGAGCTCCTTAGGGAGAACCAAATGAGGTTAAAAAGCAGAGGATCTGCTCAAACTTGATTAGGTGCATAGTTTTTCCTCTTCCTGCTTGAAAGACTGGCGTCATCGTTTGGGGTTAAGAAGTTGGTCTGAGCAGGCAGGATGGCAGCGGTCAGCGTGTCCTCACCACCAGATAGCTGTGCCTCCCTTTAGAACTGTAGGACCAAAAAAAAGGGGTCTCGCAAGCAACTTTGTGCTCTCCAGAAAGGAAGCAATAGAAACTGAAGTCCTTTCCTTGTTTACAGGCATAAGTAAGAGCTCCTCTAAACTGACCTCCTACAGACTTCACCCCTACCAACAGGAACCACCTTATCAAAGAATTCATCTGCATCCCAGTGCCAGCTCCACAGCTTTCTTCCTCTTTCTTGCCTCCGTCTTTACCCCTGGCGTTTGAAACCAGTGTCCATACAAAGTCTTTAAACCCGTGGGATGGCGTGTGGCCATCTTCTCATGTCTCCCACTGCTCACGGGAAACGTAGCATTGGCTCAGCACTGTCTCCCTTGCAGCTCAGAGGGCTGGCTCTGCGCTCCCCTGTGAGCTGGGTAGAGGGTAGAGCACCGTAACGTGGAGCTGCCTTTGAGTGCACTCTTCCTGTAAGTATTGTCCCTTCCCTTAGAGGTTCAGCGGTCGGTACCTTTTTGTGCCTCACCTGTTCCACGTTAGAAGCTTTCCCTTTGCACCTCCCAGCTCATGCAGAGCCCACTGGGAGTGAAAGCACATGTAACCAAGTCTGGGTGATGGAATCTGGTATTAATTCCAGGGGTTTTACTTTGAAAACAAGGGAGGAAGAACCCCTGCTTTTGATGGTCTCTTTGCAAAGCTGCCCTATGACTAAAGCAGGCTCCTGTAACGCTGCAGGCTCGTGTGGCAGGGCAGAGGAAGGTGCAGCTGCCACGCTGAGGACAGAGTAAGGTGTCCCTGTCTAGTGTCTCACAGCTCATTTGTAAGTTTTATTTCACTGTATATTGAGCCTTGGGATGTTACTTTTTCTGGTTGCTGTTGGCTGTCATCCTATGAACATTTTTACCTGTTTCCTCTCCCTCACTGATGACTCCCTCCAGACTGACACATGTGAGTGCATGAGGACTTGCCTGGTTTTAGAAGTGCTCTGATGTGTGGACTCTGCTTTGCGTGGTCTCGTTAAGTGTCTGCTGAGTGACTTCACCCAGGCTGGAGGACTCCATCCTCGCTGACCCCCATGAGCAGAAGGAACCGATTGCTCAGCACAGCTCACCTCTGCATCTTGCAGGCACGGTGCCTCGGTGAGCCAGCTGCCCAGGTGGGCCTGGTTAAACACTAACTCGGCTGCTATGATTCATGGAGTGCTTTTTTGGACCACAAGATTAATATATATATATACACATGTGCCTATATATATATTAGTTCTGGTGGAGAAAAGAGGAGTTTGCTTATAATCGAGAGAGCAGGCATCTGACAAACTTCTTTCAACCTAAACATGGAAACCTGGCATAATCTTCCTTTTTATAAAGCACTGTTTATGTACAGAGGGCCTTTTAATTGGCTCTTGTTGCATAGTATAATGTCACCTTCTCTTCCTTGTCCTCGCTCTGTCTCACTAGCACATAATCTTCTGTACATTGACATTTTAAAAGGTGATTGTATGGTGTAAGCGCTCAGAGAATTGACGTGAAACAAGGGGAGGGGGTCTAAAACCTGAAATAGTTACAAAATACGTGACTGCATATATGTGCATAGCAACGTACATGTATGTTTTATGTGATACACAGGCACCTCTGTGTCTGCACATGCGCACACCTCCTCAGTCACTACTATTCCATAGGGAATTCTATATTAAACTCACATGCTGGAAACTCCCCTTGTGGCAGGACTGGTACAGTGGAAATTGCCGTGCAAACCCAAACTGTTCTCGTTTTAGTGTTGATAAGCTAGCTGGTTAATACGTCAGAAAGGCTCTGCTTTCTAATTCTGTAGAAATTCATTAGCAAGGTGGGTGGAAAAAGAATAAAACTGCATATTTAGTCATTGTATTGAAATTGGAGCTGTGGCTGGAGATTTGGTTAGTGTATTCATGGGCAATCTCAGATTGTTACAGAAGCTTTTAGAGTCTCATTCCGATGGACTTACCCTTGACCAGATACTCAGTGGCACTGATATTAAGATAAAATACATTGTCTTAAGCTGTACAAAACGTGCTGAGCTCTGGGTTGAAATTTTTAAGAAACATTCCTGCCACGTTTGCCCCTCTCTGGGTGTTATCTGAACCATCTGGGCTTCCTGCAGGTTAACAGCCAAAGACAGGAAATCCAGCCAACTGCTGGAAGAGGCCCTCGGACAGTGTGCGCCGTCCTAGTTTCTTCATAGGAATGTTTAACATCCTTCTCATCTTTGCTCTGATCTGTATAATGGGATCTTTTTTTTTTTTTTTAAAAGTGATATGCAGCAGAAGTCAGCCCTCAGCTCTGGGAGCGAGCACTGCGTGACACTGAAGCATAGGAATTAAAGCACTTTCTTCAAAACCTTAACATAGGTCTAGGCGCCTTTTTTAAACTATTTGCATGCTGCTTGAATCTTCTAAAACACATACCTCTGTCATAGCATCTCGGGCTACGCTGATGCATTATACAGATCAGATCAGACTTGCGTTCGTTTTTTTATTTTTAAGGTGTAGTAAGTTCTGCCTCCGCTCAACATAGAGTGCTTGGCCGAGAGCCCGCGAAACACCCGTCAGCCTGGATCTGTCCTCTCTTCTGTCCGTAACGCTTAACGTGCACCAGGCTTTCAAGGGTTCAGCGCAACTCTTGGTTGGTCTGTTTGTGCTGTGTTAAAACACCAATGGGAAAAAGATAACCTGCAAAAGCCATAATTAGATGCGGAGGTGGAACTGAACTGAGAACACCGGTCCTGTCTGCGCTGCCCCACGCCGTGGTGGGTTTAACTCTGTGGTCCAGGCGCTTACTCCCTCCTTCCAGTCCCCTTTCTTTTCGAAACGGAGTGCCCCAGGCTCTCCGTGCGGGCACAGCTGTCCATATGAGAACTCGCAGCTCCTCGGAGATACACCGGTCTCCGCCTTCTCTTAGGTCATCTGTAGACAAAGAACCTGTCAATAGTTCTGTCCATAGTTTTACAGCTTATATTTATTTGTATCATCTCTTTTGTCTAGGAATGTAAAGTGATCCTAAAATACAACGTGTAATAAAGTCAATAAGATTTATTGCATCTATCAAAAGGTGCCCGGTTTTCATTCTTAATTTGTAAGTAATGTCAAGGGTCATTGACTTAATGTTTTACAAATCCTTCCATTATTTTTCTTCCCCCATAAAAAATTTGGAGGCAAACTAAATTACTGTTAAGTGGTAAAATGTAAGTAAGAGTAGAACTGTCTAACGCTGTGTTGTGTGGCACGTGGCATCTCAGGAAACACGCTGCAGGAGCCCTCACTGGGGTCCCCACCTGACGGGGACAAAGCCAGAGGGGCCTGCAGCCCCCGGTGCCTGTTGAGTTAAATAACTGGGTCAGGGCAATTCCAAGCACAAATCCAGGCTGGGCGGAGAATGGATTGAGAGCAGCCCTGAGGAGAAGGACTTGGGAGGATTGGTTGCTGAGAAGCTCAAGATGAGCCAGCAATGTGTGCTCAAGGCCCAGAAAGCCCCCCACATCCTGGGCTGCCTCCCCAGCAGTGTGGCCAGCAGGGGATTCTACCCCTCTGCTCCACTCTGGGGAGACACCCCCTCAGTGCTGCCTCCAGCTCTGGGGCCACCAGCATCAGAAGGACATGGACATGTTGGAGTGGGTCCAGAGGAGGCCATGGAGATGCTGCGATGCAGCCCCTCTGCTGTGAGGACAGGCTGAGAGAGTTGGGGGGGGGGTTCAGCCTGGAGAAGCGAAGGCTCCGGGGAGACCTTAGAGCCTTTTCCAGTCCCTAGAGGTGCCCCAGGAAAGCTGGGGAAAGACTCTTGATCAGTGAGTGGAGTGATAGGACAAGGGGGAACGGTTTTAAACTGAAAGAGGGGAGATTGAGATGAGATCTCAGGAAGAAATTCTTTCCTGTGAGGGTGGTGAGACCTTGGCCCAGGTTGCCCAGAGAAGCTGTGGCTGCCCCATCCCTGGAGGGGTTTAAGGCCAGGCTGGATCTGGGCTTGGAGCAACCTGGTCTGGTGGGAGATGTCCCTGCCCAGGGCAGGGGGGCTGGAACTGGATGATCTTTAAGGTCCCTTCCAACCCAACCATACTATGATTCTACAATTCCCCTGACCTCTACCCCATGGCGGTTCGGGGAAGTAACCTCAGGGCCCTGAAACTCAAAGAGCCGCGGAGAGGGCCGACATCTTCCCTCCTCCCGCTCCGGTTTGCCAGAACCCGCTCTTCCCGGGCCGAGGAGCCTAATCACGGAGACACCTCCCGGCCCCGGCGGCGACGCTTCCCCCGGCGGCCATGAGCGGACGGTAACGGCAGCGGCCGGTCCCGGCATGCCGCACGGCGGAGGCGGGGCCCGCCGGGAGCTGTAGTCCGGCAAGAAGGGGAGCGGGGAAAGGACTACAGCTCCCGGCAGCCTTTGCGGTTTGTTTTCCTTCAAACCAGGCCCAAGCCCCGCCGCGCGCGCCTCCAGCGGCCCCGCCCCCTCCGGTCGCGGTCCTGCCGTGTCCCACCGCGGCCACCGTCGCCGAATCCCGCCCACTTCTCCCCCCCCACCACCAGCACACACACCCTCCCTTTGCTCCCCAGCCCTTTGACCCCGTTGTTATGTCGGGCCCGAACCGCCGCCGCCGCCGCCGTCTCCTCCTCCTCCCGTAGCGCAGCGCCCGGAGCCGCACCCGCGCGCGCCC
>JAOXNO010000005.1:5237881-5256112 GCA_028565335.1 Limnodromus scolopaceus
CCGCCCGCCCCGCCCTCGCCCGCCCGCCCGCGCGCCTAACGGTCCGCGCCCGCCGCGCCCCGCGGGAGGAGGAGGAGGAGGAGGATGAAGGAGATGAAGCAGCGGAGGAAGAAGGAGCGCACGTGGGCCGAGGCCGCCCGCCTGGTGAGGCGGGAGGAGCGGTGGGGGGGGGGTGCCGCCGTGGCGGCCCCCAGGGAAGGGGGAGCGGGGGTTCCGCTGGGCCCTGAGGGGCCTTCCTCGGGGCTCCGGCCTCTCCTCGAGTAACGGGACCGTGCGCGGGGCGGGGAAGGTGAAGCCGGGTTCCCTTCCCCGGGTTCCGCGGCCGGTGGTGTCTCCTCCCCGGTTGTTTCCCATCCCGGGGGGGGGACGAGCTGCCCGCCCTCCGGGGGTCCCGGCCGCCTCCCAGGGGAGTGGTGGGACCCGGGCCTCGGCTCTTGGGGGGACAGTTGGGTATTTGCCGCCTGGGTCGGTGATGGGGAGGGCTCCCGGGGTGGGAACGGTTCGTTTTCTTCCTTTCAGGTGACTTAAGGCACGGCGGGAGGAACCGGAGCCTCCGGGGAGAGGCCTGGCCGGCGGCCGGGCTCCGCCGCTCTCAAAACTTTCTGGTTTTTAATCCCTGAGGCTGCAGGTTTCTTCCATGCCCAGACCGTGAGCGCTGTGTGTCCGGCTGTGCCCGCTCTCAGGGCTGGCATCGCTACCATCAGGCCTTGTTTGGTCACTTTGGGGTTTAGGGGACGTTGCTGTGGGTCTGTCTTAGTCTTTTCTTTTTTTCTTTTTTTTTTTTTTTTTGGCATTGAGAATCTGCCTGTTGAAGGCTTGAACTTCTAAACCCAGCTCTGCTGCGGTGGTGTTCGGGTAGGTCTGTTGGAACGCTGCGATGGGAGAAGGGTAGTTTGCCTCCGTGAAGCCTTTGAGCCATGCCTTGAACCCCATTTATAAACACAAGAATTAAAAATAACTTCAGTGTCTTCCAGGCAGTGTGCGTGAACTGGTCAGAAGTTTTATTTCAGGGGAGCTTTTGGAGGTGTTCAGGCTTGTTCCTTGCCACGGGGCACTGATGGTCACCACTCTCTGCTCCTGAGGCTGGCTGGAAGGAGCTTGCTCCCTTTGGCCCCTGCCTTGGAGCTGCTCTCTCTCGGTGACACGGTGACGCAGATCTGGGCAGGTACAGGAGTGCCAGCGCACGGAGTAAGGGATATTTCTGGTTTCCTCCCCATATCCCTGTCAGCAATACTCAGCTCGTGAGGATATTGGGTGTACTTGCTGCATAACCTGTGGACATCTATAACATCTGGACATCTGTAATGTGTGGACATCTATAGAAAGAGATGTACAGGCCTTGAGGGTGTTTTGTTTTGTTTTTCCTTCTGTGTGTGTGTTTATTTTGGTTTTGCCTGGCTGGGTTATGCATTGGAGCACATAAACATTTGGAAGGAACAGTATGGGTGAGTCCAGCTGAGACTCGTGTCTGGTACTGAGGGTATTCGAGTTGGGTCTTGGTGCTCCTCCTGCGTAAGATGTGTTTGGCCGTCAGAGTGTTTTCTTACTCCTTGCCAGGAGGAAACCTAATCAGACAAGCATTTGTCTTCCAGCAGCTTGCATAATCTTTTGTGTGTAAATTAGAATATTGTGGACCCACATGACTTTGCTGGAAAAACCGGCAAAGGACGTAAGGCGGCCACTGTAGAACTTCACTGCAGGGATCTGGGGGTCTTAGTACTTCACCGTGCGTTTCTCTTTGTGGTCCTGGTTCTGGGAGCTAAGCGCGTCACTGCAGGTGACATGGATGCTTCCTTGGTAGGTGACCTCCGGGCAGAGGCAGTGCTCGGAGACCTTGCACAAAGTCACCTCATTCAAACACCCTGAGCTTGAACAGGTGAAAAAAATTGGTATTTATAGGTTGCCCAAAGCAGCACACGAGACTGTGACTCTAAAGCTGCCTCCTAACACATCTCCTCAGCCTCATTGTGTGATGGGAAAGGGATCTCTTCACACAGCTCTTCTCACCTGTCTTTTGGGCTGGCACAGTGGGTGCATGAGGTGTCTAAGCCTCAGCAGCATCTTAGAGCCATTGAGGAACCAGAAATAGAACGATCTCACACTAGATTATCCACTTAGAGAGACCTACAGTCGCGTAGCCGCACTTCCAGCTTGCAGGACTGATTGTAAATCCACTAAAAATAGATCTTTATTTAACACTAGTCTTACACATGCTCCCTGTCAAAATGCTTTTAATTCTCCCTTCTGACACGCACTATTGTGTTTTGTATTCCTCTCGATTTTTCTGAGAATCATAGGCAAAAGCGCTTTTCAGTGCCGCTGCACCTACGGAGCTGATACTGTGCATGTTCCATAAAATAAGCTTTTAAAGATTCATTTGAACACCCGGAGCCATAGGACTATTCAACAAGTGCTGTCGGAGCTGGACGTCTAGTAGATTAATTGGGGGGGGGCGATGTAAAATTCCATAATTAGGGACATAGGAACCCTTGACTACCAGTATTATAAATAGTGGAGGGGGGGGGAAGTATGTTTTTTGGGGTAAGGAATAGCGGATGTTGTTTAAGTTGCAGCTCCTGATGGAAGGTTGATGTATCAGCTGGAGAGGGATGGAGGGCCAGGGCTGGAGACTGGGCTTTGGTGGCTAAAGCCACAGGATCTTCTCTCCCCAGCTTCTTCCATTAAGCAGTCTGTACACTTAATATAGCTGTTGATTGGAAATTGTTCCCCTGAGCGTAGATTCTTTTATCTTTATGTAAATGCCCGTTCATGCTCAGTTTTAGGCTGTATGTTTTGCTGGCTGTGTCTGCCGCTTGAGAGAGGTTTCAGAAGCTGTGAAGAATTTCCTTATTTTTTCAGAACAGGCATGTTCCATTTTGTGGATCTTGCGCTCGGCCCGGGAGTGATGTGTTTCCCCTTGTCAGCTGCCTGCTCCCTTTGAGTGACAGGGGGTGACAGTTCACGAGGAAGGCATGGAAACGTCCTAACCTACGGAGGCTTTTTGATTAGTGAAAGGAAAAAAAGTGCGATGGAGCTGTATTGACTCGGAATGAAAATTGATTACTCTCTCTGAATACGGCTTATCACTTTCTTTGATCTTTTCTTTAAATTCTTGGTGTTTTCATTGTGTTTTTTCTCAGGTTACGTAGTTCCTAAATTTCCATCCCCTACCAGGCTAGCGTCACCGATGCGTGCGATCTTCAAACACCTGAAAAATACGGGTTGGGTGGATATGATTTAAGAAATTCCTTTTTATCACAAAATGTAGTTGAAGTGCAGAACGACGGTGACGTGGGTTGGGTTTTTCTTTGCTTGCAGGGGTTGGAGATGGTATGGAGATGCAAATGGTGCCCTGCACGACATATTATTTTTTTTTTTTTCTGCAAATGTCCTGTTTGTGCGACCCCAGAAGGCAGACTGCAGGCTTTGTGCTGTCCCACCCTGCTGCGGTGACTCAGTTCTAGACGTTGCTGATATAAATTGGGGCATTGGGGTTCCTCCACTGGCTTCTCGCACAAGTCAAACTGAGAGGCAGCATCGCGTTGCTCACTCCTCTAAAGCCCGGTGACAAATAAAATCAGGCTTGTGCATCGTTGTGGCCATTAGGTTAGGGGAATTCAGACCACGGTTACGATCAAAAAGTTCCTGAGTGAATCCCCCGCTGCTGCCTTTCTTGGATGTTTCAGGCTGGGATGTTTCCTGTGCCTCCATCGCAGCCTTTTTGCTCAATCAGACCCCGAGATCTGTCGAGTTCGGTGTCTTTTGCATTCAGGGAGCAGCAGCGTCTGCTCCGATGGAAGGCGCAGGAGACGGCGTGTGTTAGGCAGCTGTAGGGTAATCTGCTCCCAAAGAAACATCGTGGTTTACATCTACTGCAGCTTATTTTTGTTCATTGTTTCCTGTTTATGTGGGTAATCTTCTTATCCACAGAAATGTCCGGTCCTCCTTTTGAATCCTTGAGTTCTTCTAGACATTTTGGAGCAGTAAATTCCACAGGCTTTGGAGGAAAAAAAAAAAGTAATAGCCTCTTTAGTTCTTTGCATAAAAGTGACAGTTCTATTCTCCATATAATATACGAAAGCATGAGGATGATGATAAAGAATGTTATTTATTGTATTGCCTTTTTAATATCTGATTTTACTCGTTTTCTTTCAAAGGCAAGCAGTCCAAATCTTTTTAGTGTCTCCAGCCATATTTTTTTTTTTCCACATCCTTTATTGTTATTGTTGTCCTTTTCTGAATTCTGACAAGAATTCTGGCTCTTTCCCTTGGTGCCCTCCTTGAGCTGGAGCGAAGATGAGCTGAGCGCAGTAATTCAGGGAAAGGTACGCTATTGAATTCTGTTGTACAGTAATACTTTTATCGGCAGAAAAATACTGGATGCTTTGTTGAGAGGTAGGAAGGTGTGTGGTGGGAGAACATTTTACACCATTAAAGGTCACTAACCACGGTACAATTTTGAAGGTTGTATGTGGCAGCAGCTCGGTCTAATGGATATTGAAGTCTGTGGTAAAGCTTCCACTGGTTTCACGCGATGAGGTAAAGGCCAAGTTCTGCTTCTTTTTCTCTCCTTGTTTGTATTTTGGTTAATTAGGGACCAGATTAAGGTAAGCCTTTTGTGATGCCTACTGTGATCTAATCTTGAGGTAGCCTGAAATTTTTAGTGTGTGTTTTTTGCAGATGAATAAAGTTTTAAGAGGTGTATTACCAGAGCTGAACCGCAGCTTATGGAGTAGTTCTGTGAAGGCAGAAGCAAATTCTGTAATGACATGTGGTCTTTCTGTCTTTTCAGGTGCTGGAAAATTACTCTGATGCTCCTATGACCCCAAAACAGATTCTGCAGGTCATAGAGGCTGAAGGACTAAAGGAAATGAGGTTAGTATTGATGATCTTGTCTAAAACATAGTGTGGGCCTTGGGGGAGGCTGCGTATGAAGCCTTGTGTTGCTTTGTGCAATTCTGCCTCATCTCCAGCCCACTACTTCTTCCTTTCTTCTCTTTTCAGCATGGCAATTTCAGATGACAGTATAGACACTTATATACAGGTTATGTGTTGTTGGTTGGGTTTTTTTTTCTTTGACAATAACTGGAAGCTGTTCTTGGATTTTTTTGATAACGCGCAGAGTCCCCTTCATCGCCTATTGTAGAATAAATGCCTATTGCAGCTCAGACTCCTGCATTGTGTTGTACTTATCACTTATTTGTATGACTCTCTCTTAAGTAGCTCCCAGAAGTTTCTGCTATGGTGACTCTAGTTTGAGAACAGTTTATGTTTTGTCTCCTCTGATGCTTCATTTCTAGAGCAGACATTATGTTTTAGGAGACTCAAAAAAGTTCTTTATACCAGCTTCTGCTCGCATTTTAAAGCACTGTGATAGTGCAGCTCACACTGTTGTGGCTCTTGACGTTGTACAGTGGAGGTGCCCATCTCAACGTGGGTTTTGTATGGAACAGAACCTGATATGGAGCCTCGGAAGCGACAGGAGTGGGAGACTGTTCTTCTTGGTTAAGTTCCTGTGAACTTCCATCTGTTTCTGTGACAGTAGTAGAAGAGAAATACAGAGTGTCTTGCAGATCAAAGAAAGTAGGTAACTGTGGTAGTCCAAATGCCTCTGTTAGTGCTGCGTGGCAAAAAAAAGAGAAAGTTTGACCACCAGAGACAGAAAAAGCAGTCTCTTTTGGCTGCTGCCCATTGATTGACTTCTGGGGAATCCAGATGTGTGGACTGTTTCTAGTCTTGCTTCCCCCTCACCTTGGTTCTGTGGACTGTTTTCCATCATGGTGTTTGCATTTCCTGAACCTGTACTTTACCCAGCTACAGAAGGTAAACTAATTTCTTCTGGCACCTAACACCTCAAAATATTAGCTTCTTTCTGCTCTTTATTTATGCCTGAAATCAGGAAACAGCTGGGATGGTTTGAATAGTGAAAACTGGTGATGCACACAGAGGTGTCGTGTGTAGGAGTTGCCATTGTCTGGAGAGAGATGGTGCCGGCCTGTGTTGCTGCATCGATTATCGGAGCTGTTAGAACACCCACCTGCCACTGGCGATCCTTGCTGGGTTTAGATACAGGTGGTGGTTTCACAGCTCTGAGTAGAATTCAGACAGGCTTTTAATGAGGACCTTCATATAGCTTTGTTTTAGTCAGTAGTCTGCACCGTTCTTACACCAGTCCTTTCACTTGAGTAGATAGTTGAGGATCTACGTGCACAGGCTGTCCTCTGCTGAAGGTAACAGCAGCTCTCTTTTCACACATACGAATTATCTTGCTGCTCTCCCAGTTTTGACAAGTGACCTGTCACAGTACGTAAATAAAGACCAGACTTTGGAGCATGTGTCAAGTTAAATCCCACAAAGCTAAATCGTTTCTTAAAGGTCGGTAGTCTTCCCTCGGGATATCTGCTTTTCCTTCCCTGGTCATTAAATCTCTGCTTTATGAAAAGACTTTTTTTAGAGCGTAATTGTTCACAGAATAAAGGCAGTGATCCCGCCTTGCTAAATATGCAGCGGACTTTGCCGGTACTTGTATAGAAGCCCTTCCTGAAACTCTATTTCCTGAAGGAAATAGCTTAGTGGCTCGAGATGTTTTTCCCTTTGAATCAATCCTGAGCCAGTGTTCCCTGGTTTGGGGGTCACGCTGGTCTGTTGGGGAGGAGCTGTGTTCCTTACGGGTGGTGGTAACGGTCCTGCTCGAGCCAGGACACTTGAGCCCAGCACCATAGCTGAGATGTAACTCCTATGAGAGTTTTAATTGTTTGCTTTTTTTCTCCATTCAGGGAAAACTATTTATTTTGCTGTTCTAAGAAAGTGAAGAGTGCTCTGGGCCGGTCCGTGTGCTCGGAGCGTTCTGTTAAACACAGAAGGGAAAGCCCTGTCTAACAGGACAGAAGGCTGGAATTTTTTTTTCGTAGTATCTAAAAGCGATACAGGGTAATTTTGTCTGTTGCCAAGCCTTGTGATGAAATGTCCAAAAAATAAAAGCATTCAGGGGGGAAACACAAATTGTTCTGAGTTTTTCAATTTGAGAATGATTTTCTTTGAAATGCTTTGTCTCAATCCAGTTTTCAGTTTCACTTTTAATAATAATGAAATCGAGACTGCTTTAATGTCTCCTCTAGGTAATGTTATGCCTGTGCGTGTGTGGCGTATTGGAAAACATGAGATTACGTGGCCCAGAAGTTCCATCCGTGTGAGCGTGGGACGGTTGCTTTAACCAGGCAGTTACGTAGGACTTGACAAATTAGTGCATCGGACCTTTTATTCCTACCTCTGCTTCTGCAGTTTGTCTGTGACATGTCAGACGTTCCAGAAACACGTATTTGTACAATTGGTTTTGTTTACATCTTTCTACTGCTGAATAAATCTGGGGTTTTTGTAAAGTCAATCCAACTCTGAAAGTTTCAAGCTGAGAAAGGGAGGAAAGAGGTAATAAAAATTAGAAACGTCTAAAAATGGCTGAGAATAACTTGAAAATTGGCATAACATTTGCTGTTTTCTGCCTATTGCTTCGCTGTGATGTGTTGAGGCTGGTGTGCAGGTCAAAAAGGAAAGGAGTAATACTGCTCGGACTGAAGTGCCCATCCCATAAAGTTAACGAGCATCATCTCTGACAGGTCTTTCAGGCTGTTTTCTTGATAAGACCATTTCTTAAAACTTACTGTTTTCTTTCTGTCTCTGTTCCAGCGGCACCTCTCCCCTAGCCTGCCTCAACGCCATGCTCCACTCCAATTCCAGGGGGGGCGACGGACTCTTTTACAAACTGCCAGGACGCATCAGCCTTTTCACGCTCAAGGTAAATGCCGAGTTCCTGCTCTCGGCCGAGGTGCGAGTCGTTATGCACAGCTGAGTGTTAAACTGCCACTGAGCATCATAGGAGCTGAATGTGCTGCGTGTGAGACCGTCATGTGAAAGAGCGTCTGGGATTCATTATTTCGTTAGAGCTTGTACCTTTCAGCTGTGTTCAGCCATATATGATAATTTCATTTTAAAAAGCCCTATTACTTCTTGAGTTGCACAAGCAGGATAAATCCTCTTATTCCAATACTTGGTGTCCAACTCGGGTGGCTGCTTCTCGAAACAGTCCCATTCGCTCCTTTTCTGCCAGCCACAGGGGAACACAGCCAACCAATAAATTAAACTGGTCCAAGAGCTTGTAGCTACAAGTAAAATCTTGATAAGGAAATATATATTCATTCTTCTGGTTGTTTGTTTTTGTGTTGCGCCACACTCTGTGTATATTTAGTGTCACCATTTTCCTCGGATCTTGAGGTCTCATTGGAACATGTTTTAGTTTATTGCCCCAATAATCTCAAATGTTGAAAATGTTTGTGCTCATAGGCTTTTCTTTTGCATTGTTTTGTCCTGTTGGATTCCCTGATAAATATCAGCTTGATAGACAACAGGTATCTCAGCCCTTTCATTTACATCTTTTTTTCTCTGCTGTCAGAAGATTGTGTTGAATTGCTATATTTTGCTGAAAACAGATGGAATTTAAATGGCTTTGATTATACAAGTAGTAAACACTTCTCCTAAGCTTACTGTTTTAGTAGCAGGCTACTCTGATGCTGCCTGTTTTTCCTTAGTAAGAACGAGATGTTTCTCTTTATTAGAAACTGCTTGCTTGCAGAACAGTGCAGTGAATTATTAACATTACATATTTTGGATATCTTTGAGCTACTCATCTAGGAGGTGTCTATGAAGTTTGCTGGTAGTTTAGGTGACTTCTGTTCCACTATGAGCCCAAATATGCTTTAAAATGTCTTTCTGCATCAAGGATTAAGGGATTAAAATAGGGATGATGAAAAAAGAAAATAAAGCTTAAAAACCATATCCACTAAACTGTTCCCATTGGTTTAAGTCAAAGTGTTTGGGAGGGAGGACTGTAGCCACCCCGGTTCTGTTTGCCCATTTAGAAGGATGCCTTGCAGTGGTCTCGGAACCTGTCTGTGCCAGAAGGGGAGGAGCTGGAGGATACAGCAGACGCAGAAAGTTGCGAGTCCAATGAAGCAAGCACTGTGAGTGGTGATAACGATGGTAAGTGTCTGATGACGTTAATCTTAAACTGTAGGATCTATTTTGGTGTCTGACTGAGTGCCCGTCTCTTTCAGTGTCTCTTGATGACACCTCCTCTAATGCCTCGTGTTCCACTGAATCTCAGAGCAAGGGACACGCTACTACCAGGGAGAGCTACAGAGCCGCCTCCCAGGTAGGAGAAAGTGGGATTAATGGAAAGCACAAGACCTCTCAAGCAGAGCTTCCGTTACTGTGTGATGGATCAGCATGACAGGGACTAGTTGTGCACTTGTGCCCCAAAGAGGGTTATGGGGCTGTCTCCTTAAGTGCGGGGTTTGCAGAATGGGGAGGGATCATATACAGGGAATTTTGAATTCTCTGCTATTCATAAATGTAGTGGCACCTGAAGATTTACCTACGAGCGAGGTAGTTCTTTAACTAGGAAGTGTGCTGCTTAAAATCTTCATTTACCCCTCCATAATGTCTTTGTTCCTTTGTTTTGTTTTTCATTTCTTTCTGGACCGCAGACAACGAAACAAAAGAAAAAGACGGGTGTAATGCTGCCACGTGTTGTCTTGACACCACTGAAAGTAAATGGGGCGCACATGGAGTCTGCCTCGGGTGAGCGTTGCCTTTGCTGTGGTGGTTTTCTCATGACCGCATAGATAGCGTTTAATCAGTTATCCCTAGTTATCTGTAACTTTGCCTGAGGATTTCTTTAACGCTCGCTGAGAATGCGTGTGACAGTAGAGAGTTGTGTGTATGTTTAACTCCATCAAAATAGTTGGTGACTGGGCAATACCCTGTAACAGGGGGTCTGTTATTAGCAGATCGTTCTTGTGTATTAAACTGTGCTCCTAAGTTGGGCTTCTGCTGTTCTTTGTGTATTTTTACAAAATTGTTTTGCTTTTAGGCTTCACAGGAAGACATGCTGATGGGGAGAGCAGTAGCACATCCAGCAGCAGCAGCAGCTCTTTGGCCCTGTGCAAAGCCACCTTGCGTAGCAGAACAGAAATAAACAGGGATCCTCCGCAGCTTCTGAGAGGTATCCGAAAACCCACAGCTGGTAGGTGCTTTGGATTAAAGTTAGAAGAATAATTGGCCATAAAAGCAGGCAATGTTGAAGTCTGTATATCTGAAACACCAAGGTTTCTCTTCATTCAGAGGGCATAGGATGATCTGAAGGCTCACAAGCCAGACTTTCCTCCCTGAACATTAGTGAGACAGTTGTTTAAAAGTTTGTCTGCCCTGAAGAGCATCTTTGAAAATTGTACCTGAATGTGACAGAAGTGTGACCTCATATCAAAATTCCAGAGGCACATCTATTAATTAGTGTGTTTGAGAGTCTTTCTTCATACTTGAGTACTATGATCTTTTCTCCTATATCTTGCTTCTTTTGCTGTAGTAGTTTAACATAATTTTTTTACCCATAATTCTGAAATATGGGTTTATATACAACATATACAATTTGTATATGTACAACAAATTGTTGTACAAAAACAAATACAACAATGTTTTTCCTGTTTGCCTGTACTTAAACTACAGGGCAAATGAAACGAAACAGGGGTGAGGATATTGACTTTGAAACACCTGGTTCCATTCTCGTCAACACAAACCTGCGAGCTCTGATAAACTCCAGAACCTTTAACGCTCTCCCGTCACACTTCCAGCAGCAGCTTCTCTACCTCCTTCCAGAAGTTGATAGACAGGTACGAGGGTGCAGCACTTGGGTGTTTTCCACTCACAGAATTCCCTCTTCCTTGAGGAACGGCTGGAGCAAATGTTTTCTGTTTGTCCCGTTAGGTTGGGGCTGACGGGCTGATGCGCCTGAGTGGCAGCGCTCTGAATAATGAATTCTTCACCCACGCTGCGCAGAGCTGGAGAGAGCGACTGGCTGATGGTGAGCGAGTTTGCTTTCCTAGGTGGCTGGAGAAGAGGTGCTCATTTTATGGGATTTTTTTTTGTTTGTTTTTCTTTTACAATTAATGAGTGGCAATTTAGTCCAGCTTTGCAGTGTGTTTGGCTATGTTGCCCCCAACTTTTCGTAATATTTTTTTCTGTAAAATCAGAGATGTGTTTTCTTCGTTGTCATGGGATCTTCCGAACAAAGTGGTGGAGGTGTAAAGTAGTGCCAGACTTACCTTTCCGTAAACGGTGGCTTAGGTCTGGTAAAACACTGGGGTTTTTTCATCTTGAGACTGTGTGGCCGTTGCCCTTAAGGAGCTGAGGGCAGAACGTGGATGCATAGTAAAGTGGAGAGCGGGGAGGTAACAGAAAATCTGTCCTTTGTATTTGTAGATACTGCATGATTTTGTTAAAACACAAAAGGTTGCATTTTCAGAATCAGTTTTGTTTGGAACTGAATTTCAGCCTCTTGCTTCCATGTAGGTGAATTCACTCATGAGATGCAAGTTCGAATTCGGCAGGAGATGGAAAAGGAAAAGAGAGTGGAGCAATGGAAAGAGAAGTTCTTTGAGGACTACTATGGACAAAAGTGAGAAATGTTACCTCATCTGTCGTGTTGTATCTGTGTTTGCGCAAGTGGCAGAGTGTGTTTCTGCTTGTGGATACCTGAGAAGATGCAGCATGAACTCCTTGAAAAAAATGCAGGTTGTGGGGTGAATCAGTCAGACTGTTGCTCCAGGGAAATTCTTAGTGGGAACTGGCTGGATCACAGCAGAATTTTGCAGGCCATCTGTTTTGTTTCCAAGACAAGTTAATATTACTCGTTTTCCATTACAAATCTTTACATTTTCTTTTTTTTTCTTCATTCCCTGTGATAGGGATGTGGGATGGCAAACGTATAGGTTATCTCGTTGCAGACTGACTTAATGAGGTTTTGATGAGTCTGTGCTTTGTAATCTGTTTCCGTGTATAGTGGTGACGGTACAGCTATAAGTAAAAGATGAAATGCTTAAATTAGGATGGGCTTTAGCTTTTAGCTAATTTTTATGTTTGCCTCATAGGTTGGGCTTGACCCAAGAAGAATCCCAGGAGCAGAATTTGGTGCAAGAAGATGCTGAGAACAGGACAGGACTGTCTGTTAAAGGAGAAGCAAGGCTGCAGCGCGGTCCTTCGACGCGGCAGAGAGACGGGCACTTCAAGAAACGCACCCGGGCCGACCTGCGATGCAGAGCCAGGAGGAGCCTCTACAAATTGCGTGAACCTGAGCAAACAGAGGCTTCCAAAGAGACCACTTCTGTGGGACCAGATTCCTCTCTTCGTAAAGAGACAAAGCCTGAGATAGACCTGAAGAAAGACGATCCGACGAGCCCTTCGGCCGCGGTACTGAAGCCAGAGAGTTCAGAATCGCACCTCTCTCCAGAGACTTCCAAATTACACAGTAAATCAGAAGATCCGTCATTGGCAGCTGCAAACAGAATTCCCAGTCTGCCCCAGGAGAACTCCGCTCGGGAGTCCAAGGACCAGAAGAGGAAATGCTTTGAGGAGGCTGCCTCTGCATCCTTCCCCGAAAAGAAGCCCCGGCTTGAAGATCGTCAGTCCTTTCGTAACACAATTGAAAGTGTTCACCCAGAAAAGCCACAGCCTACTAAAGAGGAGCCAAAAGTCCCACCCATCCGGGTAGGAAAGAGAATTATAGCTGCTTGGTATCTCGGGGCTGTCATGCTCAATAGCATCAAAACATTATTAAAATGTCAAGTGTTTTCATCTTAAGAGGAGAAGTGGAAGGGTTTCATTGGTAGAGCTGGCTAAGTATCTCTGATTGCCACAGTTTATATCTTATTTAGACAGGCAAAGAAGGGAAATTCATTCCAAGGTCTTTGCACAAGAGCACAGGGTAACCTTGGCTTACTCTGTTAGTTTGCATTTCTGTGGATACAGAGATCACTTTTCCTGAAACTATCTGACTCGTTGCAAAAGAGACCTTCGAATCATATTCTTTATCCTGTGTAATTTCTCAGTTCCTTTCCTTTGGGGCAGAATCGTAGTATTCCTTCAGACTTTTCCCATTTTGACTGGAGCTGTCCATCTTGTGACCTTCAAGGTGGTCATCCTGATGTAAAGGAGACCAGTTTGATTTCTGAATGCAAAGCACTCATTTTGTATTTGTCTGCGGGCTTTGGTAAAACAGCGTTAATATTAAGTGAGATTTATGTATCTCATGACAGAGCTCGTAAGCAGAGGTTATGGGGAACATGCTAATTCTTGGCCAAAATTAGTTTTTAAGTTGGAATTTTAATTTTTTGTAGAATCCTTGTGATAAGAGTTGTGATGAACGGATTTAATAAAATGCATTTCACTGTCTGAAAATGGTTAAGTGTTAGAACTAACTGCTTTTCCCTTTCTTTCAGATTCAACTTTCACGTATTAAACCACCCTGGGTGGTTAAAGGTCAGCCCGCTTACCAGATATGCCCCAGGATCATCCCCAACACGGAGTCCTCCAGCCGGGGCAGGACTGGGGCCAGAACCCTCGCAGACATTAAAGCCCGTGCTTTGCAAGCCCGAGCCCAGCGAGAAGCTGCTACAGCCGCCATTGGAGGTGGGGGTGGCCCAGGCGGAGGGAGAAGCACTGATGAAGGAGGTGGTGGAAGAGAATCCAGCGGCCGTACAGAGCACAGGAGATCAAAGAGAACTCATGGAAAGCGTTCGTCAGATCTACAACGAACACAATTACTGTCGTCTCTCCATCTGAATGGAGAAAAGGCTGACTCTGAGGTGGCCGCTCAGGAGGCTGACGGGAATTCCTTCCGCTCTTCAAGACAAGACCCCCTTTCCTCAAAGAGTGAGGGAACTGGCGTTCTGGAATGCACTGCGGGCACTAGCTCAGGGGAAGATCAACCTGGTGATGGTTCACCTAGAAGGCAGCTCTGTGATGCTTTGACTGGGTCATCCTTAGACAATGCAACTTCTGAGAGGCAGAAGGAAAGCCCTGAGCAGCTCCCCTGTGACCCAAGGACCGAAACCCCACCTTGTGTTGCGTCACAGGAGAGTCCAAGTACAAAACTGAAATGCGTGGTTCCTCCAGTGAACGGTCTGTCGTGTTCTCGGGTGCAGGGAGCTGTGGTCGGTCCTCCGGGAGACAGGGTTGTGTCAGAACTCAAAGATGTTGGTGCTCCCACCGTACAGCTGGATTATTGTTCTGACAGAAAGGAAAATTCCTCCGCTTGTCCTGCTCTTCTGCCAGAGTTGTCATCAGGCGGTAAAGAACGCCACGAGCCAGAAATGGTGTCTAGATTTAGATTTAATGGCTCTGAAACATTTGTGGAAAAATCTGTCACTGATAGTGATAACTCCAAAACGGTGACTGCTGGAGTGGAGAAAGCAGTCCCTGTGCTGTATGACTTTTCACACCTGCAGGCAGAGAAAGAGAGCGATGGCAAACCAAGTAATGAAGAACAGAGTACAGAGTCTCTGGGGAAACACTCTTTACACGATGACTTTATTTCTCAGAATAGGATAGATACCTCTGAAAAACTCGTGCAGCTGAGGGAGAGGTGCCCCAGAACAGAACCAGAAAATGCACATCAGCCACTGCGAGAGACTCAAGAGCTCAAGACAAGCGGAGATGATGAAATACAGAGTACGCACAGTGAAACAACAGATACTGCTTCAGATTTTGAAGGTGACATAGCTGATGAGAATATAGAGATGGATATATGTTTCAGAAGTGTCAGCTGCAGGGAGGTGGCTGGGAAAGACTCCTCCTGTCACAGCAGCGCTGAGAGATGCGGTAGGATTAGATCAAAGGAAGCAGATAGTCTGGCCTACGTTGTGGACTTCCCTGCAGTGGCAGTGAGGAGCATGGCACCTCCATCACAGAGGTGGGGACCACATGCACCATTGCCCCAGAAACCCGAGCGGCCAACGGGGTCTGCTCGGCCTGTGTCCTCTATCGAAACCAACAACCCTTTGGTGATGCAGCTGCTTAAGGGCAACCTTCCACTGGAAGAAGTTCTCCCAGTGTCTCACTCCAACATCAAGCTGGAAACTCCACAGCCACCACTGGACAAGCAGTCAGAAAGCCTCCCCCTGCAAATGGAGAGAGGTAGCAGTTGCTATTTTGGCAAAGAATCTTCTCCAGATGTAGGAATAAAGACAAGTGCCCTAAGCAGGAATGATGATTTCCACTCAATGAGATCTTCCATAGATCCCCAGGAGAAGTGTGGATCAGGGGCAGCATTGCCTAGAGCAGAAGATGCAGAGGATCAGTCTATTCCAGAAAAACATTCCAAAGTTGGCTCGACTTTAAGCTGCCAAGACCAACTGGCGAACGTGGCAAGTGCCTCTCAGAAGCCTGAAGATGTGGGCCCTCAGGAAAGAACGTTTTCTTCCTGTAGCTTTGAGGAGCAAAAAGAGTTGCCCAAGGTCCACCGGGTGCCACAGCACAACCCGTCAACAAGTGTCATCACAAATAAAGGTCCGGAGAAGCTGAACGCCTCTACGGAGCCTCGGTTTTTATCTCCAGCTGTAACTTCTCTTGGTCCAAATCAGACAGAGGGTACATCGGTCAGTAAAAGCTACGTTGGTGTTCAAGGCAAAAAACTCTTTGGTTCTGGTTTTCCTTCCAACCCCAGTGTTAGACTGCATCACTCCAGGGCCTTGGATCAAGTGTCAGCCATGGGAACCTTGTCCCCCAGCAAACAGATTCCTCTGAACAAGAACTGTGCGTCAGGAGAAGGAATGGCGGCTCCAAGGGAAGAATGGACTTCAAAGCAGCACCCCAACACCCTGGGAGGAATTAAAAATGAGAACGTGTTGGCCTGTGGCAGCTCGGCCAAGAGTAACGCGGAGAACCGGAACGATGCAGCCCAAAACCCCGTGGAGCTGAGCGAGCATTTGCAAAGCGTTCCCCTGGTTATGGACTTGCCGTTTTTTAAGTTTTCGAGGGAATCGGGGAAAGGACACAATCACCCTTTGGAGCCTTCTTCCATACCCTCTCAGCTCAATATCAAGCAAGCGTTTTATGGGAAGCTTTCGAAGCTGCAGCTTAATTCCACCAGCTTTAATTATTCATCCAACACTCCACCTTTTCCCAGAAGTCTTGCTGGAAGCATGATGCAGCTAACCCACAAAGCGAACTTTGCTGCGAACCATAATACGTCCCTTTCCGTGCAGATGTTTGCTGATAGCAGCAGCGTCGACGAGATCTCGTTCAAGTGCTCGTGCAGCCTTAAAGCCATGATCATGTGTAAAGGCTGCGGGGCGTTCTGTCACGATGACTGTATAGGACCCTCTAAGCTTTGTGTATTGTGCCTTGTGGTGAGATAATAAATTATGGCCATGGGACAAATTGTATATTCAGTGTGTGTATTTTGATAACGACTGATCCTGAAAACCTGTACACAAAATACTATTCTGTTTATAGTAGAAATGCTATTACACTTCGTTTTGGTGAGGAAAGTTGACTGGCCTTCCCACTGGAATCTACAGTGCAAAACCCTTCCTCGCTCACGGTTACACTCCCATCTGGGTGGGCTGCGTCCCACTGGAGCCATCCTTCGGGCTGGTGCGATTGTGGAAACACTGGTTGTGCTCTGGTACGCGTGCCGAGGCTGACACCTGGGTGAGAGGCGCTTCGCTGTGGCAATCCGTGGACCCTCCGTCGAGGAGATCTCTACATCCAAAGGAACTGGAACAGGGTTGTTTTCTATTTTGGGGCTGTGCTAGGTGAGGCCCTACAGTCTTCCACTCTCCCCTCCTGCCATCTCCATTCTCGGTTTGCGTGGGAAGTGCCGCTGCACGGGACGTGTCAGCAATGAGCTGCTCCGCAGTGACGGTTCTGTAACGGGCTTCGGGTGCTACAGCAGGACGTGATGCCTGGTAGAGCGTTCCACGGGTGGCTGAGGAGCGGGATCCAGCTCACCCTGTACTGGATGGAGCCAATTCGGAGGATGCAAGAAGAAGAGAGAGAGAGAAAAAAATGAAAGTGGCAGGAGCCAACCGAATGCCTTCTGCTGGTCTGCAGGACGATGTGTGGCCCCGGGACCTGTGTCCCTGGCTGAACGCTTGGGCCAGCGGATGTGACTGTCTCTTCTGGCTGAGTTGCCACGACGTAGTGTGAAAGGTTCGAGGTTCCTAGAAGCTCGTTTCTGTGGCCAGCGATCTCTGCGTTGCCCTGCAAAGAGGACCTTAACACGACAGCATCTGACCATTTGCAGGCGTCTAGCTGGGCATCTGTGTGACCACCATCTAACATTTAAAAGCAGTGGTTTTTCCTTTTTTTTTTTTTTTATATTTTCATTCTTGGATGTATAAAGTGAATTATTTGGCTCCTGTAAGTATCCTCTATGCATCTGTTTGATCATGTATTTATATGTTGTACACAGTACTGGCCAACTCTGTAAATGGATGTAATGTACATAGAACATAAAGGGTTCTTTCTTTTTCCTTTTTTTTTTTTTTTTTCCCCCCTTGGATTTTCAGGCTCTACAGCAGTATTGCATTAAAGTGGTGTTAGTTATTAATCTGCATCTGTAGTCAGAGCTGCTGTATTCTGTCTTGCCTGACGTGAGGCTCAACGCTCAGAGGTGTCTCTGGGTTCTGGCGGCCTCCCTCTGCCCGGCTGTTGGGGGCAGACTTGGGGGGGTGCGGGCTCCGGGCTGCCCCCACGGGCTCCGAGTGGGGTGTACGTCGCTGGTCACCCCTCTCAGCCCTTTGCCGGTTGTTGCTGTAACCGCTCTCCTGGAGCACGGCTGTAGCTGCGTTGCAAGAAGGTGAACATCCTTGTGCATCCATAGATTGAGAGGGAAAACGTGACTCTCTTCCCCTTTGGGGCAATTGCTTGTCACCAGGGAATTGCTTTTGTGGGGGGAGAAATCAGCTTGCTTTTTTTTTTTTAATTTAAGCAGCTGTAGCAAGAGTTGTAGGGGGTTTATTTTTATTTTCTTCTTCTTGTCCTTTTTCTAGCTCTATCCTACCTCCCCTCACCATGCACTTTTTTTTTTTTTTTCTTTTGTTAACCGTACAAGTCCCTATTCGAGATACAAACCTGAGGGATGCAACAAGTTTAGTCTCTGCAGTGGTTTGTCTGAGAGCCTGGCGGTGTGGGGAGCAGAGGGGGGACCGGGACGCAGGGGAGTGGGCGCCCAGGGATGGATGGAACTGCAGATGTGGTGGGGGCAGAGCGGAGGAACCTGCTTACCAAAGATGGGGAGCGGAGCTGGGGGCGCGGGGGTTCCGGCTCTGCCTCCTTTGGGGCCACTGTAGTGTACAGATTGAAGCCGTCTGGGTTGCAGAGCCCTCTGGGCTGGGGGGG
>JAOXNO010000005.1:5256212-5269890 GCA_028565335.1 Limnodromus scolopaceus
GGGAGAGGGCCCTGCTCATGTATGTCCCTTGTGGTATTGGAAAAATAAACACTCTGTAAAACCTGCATTTGTGGTTTCAATCCTCTTTTTCTGAAATCACCCTCTGTGCTCTCCGAGGCGATACCCCATTTCCTTTCCTCTTTTTTTAATTGGGAGTGTTCCAGAGCTCTGCTCGGATGATTAACAAGGTGTTGGGGGGAGGGGGGGGCTGCTGCCTCGGCCTCATTAAATTGGTTTTCAGGCACTTGTGCATAAGAAGTGCACTTTGATGCACTTTTTTTTCTGCACAGGTAACTGAAGACAGCGCAGCTGCTGCAGGAACTGCGTGGGAAATAGAGACCCTGAGGGTTCCGAGAGCTGGAGCTGTGGGACGCTGCAGGAGACCCCCACCCCAGTAATGGGGGGAGATCCCTGCCCTGCTGGGGTAACACCTACGGGTGTCACCAGGCAGGTCTTGCTGCTGCTGTTCCGTGGCTTTTATGTTTCTGTCTTAATTGTTGAATAATTGGATCTGGAAATGTTTTCTGAAGAGCGTAGCAATTACACTGTTTTTTGAAACTACCTGTAAACTTAGTTTATTGATATGTCCTTTCTCTCCTTTCTAGGTAGTAAGCATTTTTTAAAAGAATAACATGAATTACGGTGTTACATGTCTCAGTTCTGGTCTCAACGTGTGGATCTTCTGGAAGGCAGGTGGTGATCTCCCGAGTGGGGCTGTGGGAGCGTTTCCATCCCTACGGTGATACAATATCTAACTTGGAACTCCGTGATCTTTAAGGTCCCTTCCAACTCTAACCATTCTATGATTCCTTACCTTCTGCAGTGCTCCAGGCTGGCACACAGCGGCGATGGTGCCCCGTTCCCCCAGTTCCCCCACGTCACTGGTGCCGGGGGTTGAGGAGCACAAGTGCAGCAGCAGCGAAGCCCAACTTCTTGCTTGAAAAATGGTGGTGAGAAGGAAGAGGGGCAGAGCTGAGCGTTGCTGCCTTTGAGTCCAAAGGGAAGCTCTGTCCCACGCGTGGGAGAAGGTTTATGGTTTAAACTCTGTGTCACTCCCATAATACAAATTATTTTGTTCCTCTGTGATATTTATCTGATAAATAATAGATTTTTCTCTCTCCCAGACCATCTGCTGTTTGGGTCCGGCTCTGCGGTTGCTCTGGAGCGGCCTGGCTGGGGACAGAGGGGACCTTCCGCCTCAGCCAAGACACCTGCAGGAGCTGCAGAAGGAAGAGCAGGTATTTCCAAAGGTCCTGACAACGGACGCTGCTGATCCCCACGGTTTGCAGCCCTCTCCCTTTCCTCGTTTGAAATTCAGGAGGAAAACTTACCCAGAGGCTTCGTTTAATTAAACCTGACTCTGTCAAGGACACGTGGGAGATGCTTTTTGTGTGTCCTGCAGAAACCTCGCGTTAGCCCTGTGTGCGCAGAGGAGTTTAACACGTTACGTTAACTATTACGTTAGTTAACATGTATGTTAACGAATTATTACGGAAGGTTCATTTGGGATGTGCTGCCCTCGGGTGACTATTTCGAGGCTCAAACGTTCCGGTGGGTCCTTTTGGTCATCCTCAGAGGCTGCAGCAGCAAACCCGGGGGAGGTCCTGCCCACGCCGCACCGCGGGCACCCCCGGGAGAAGGGTTTCCACCAAAGCTGCGAACCGACTCCTCTTTCCTGGGTCCTCCTGACTGATGCAAAGCAGGAGATTTTTATCTACACAGTGCTTTGAGATATAAACATTTTACGGAGGCAAAGATTTATTATACTTAGTGAATAAAGCTGATAACGAAAACTCAGTTTTTTCCATGAGGAGAGGGAGAACTTTCCACAAACTTCAATGAAAACTCCATTATTATTTTTTTTTTGTTCCACAAAAAACAGACACTTCACAAAATTAATTTTGTCAAAATATAAGTTAAGCATAAAATTTGTGACTAGCCCCACTCGTGAGTGCTAACGCTGCTCTCTACGGTACCTGCGGCTGTCTGTTACGGAATGGAAAGCACAGCTTATGTCAAAATTATGGAAAGACAGAATTTTTTCTTTTTTTTTTCCTTTTAACACCTAAATTTAGATCCCGCTTCAGAGACCAATGGCACCGACCTCTCGCACAGCGCGTAGGCTGGGGCTGGGGGGGGGGCAAACGTGGGCCGGCGATGGGGCGAGGGGGGGCAGCGGCCGGTGCCGGCAGCACCCAGTGGTGCTCGACAGTGGAGGAGAAAGCCCTTTTTGTTATACAGTGTTTATTAAGTAGATTCAGTCTTATATATTATATAAAGATTCAAAACAAAAAAAAAAAAAAAGAAAAAAAAAAGAAAAAAAATAAAAAGGATTCCACATACTTATGAAATCAGTGCATTTAGCAAGTAATACCATGGAGATAACAGCTTGATTAACAGCTCATTGGTCTTTGTTAAGTGAGGGGAACAGGGAGTTGGCCTGTGCTAATCATTCCACAAACAGAACAGAATTAAGTTGCATCACATATATAATAGACACACATTCTAAGAATTAAAATATTAAGCCACATTTACTGGAAAAATCCACAGTATATAACACAAATAACTCTTATCAAGCTCGTTGAGGAGGAAGTGCTCATCTGCTTAAGAGCCACATTAAGTTGCATAGGTGCCTATCTGCAAAAATATCATTTCAAAATGAATCAATTGATTAAGCAATAAAGTGTCACCTTAAAAGCTGGATTAAGTGCCATACGCTTTCTATGGGAGCCCTCAGGAAAGAGGGGACTTTCCAAACAGCTCTCTTCTGCTTCATTTTGGAGCCCCCCCCCCCGCCTCCCGAGGGGACGCGCTCCCACCCTCTCCATCTGCAATCAGCGGCCAGCTCGGGCGGTTTCACCGGGTTCGTTAAAGTACGTTTCCAATTATGCTCAACGAGTGTGTGTGTGTGTGTGTGTCTCCCCTGCCTTTTCCCCGCTTCCTCGCAAGCCCCCCCCTTGGCTCGAGTGTTCTCCTCCCGTGTTTGAACCCTACGCTGAGCTGGGCGCCTTTCACCCTCCTGCCTCGGATGCCGGGAGGAGGATGGCGAAACAGCAGCGCTGTCGCCTGGTTTCTGCTGCTTCAGTTAATTGAGCATCGTCTCAGCTCTCCTTGAATTGCAGCCAATCCGTAAATGGACTACCGGGAAACAAAAAATAAAATAAAATATATATAATAATAATACAATAGCTTGTGCAAAACCCAAAATCGCTTAAAAAGGGTGTTTCAATTTTGTTGGGGAGGGGGGTGGGGAATGTCTTCCTTTAGGGTAGGTGCGTGTGTCAGTGGGTGAGTGAAGCTGTGGCTTGGTTAAGCAGACGAACTGGGTGAGGTGCATCTTCCTCTTCAACAGCAGGTCTCGCAGAACACACAGGGGCCGGGAGTTCTGTACATGTAAACAGTACACTTTCACTGAGTCCAAAATTAGGAGCAAAAATACAAAGGTTCACATTGGTCTTAGGTAGATACAGGCGAAAAAACTTGAGCTGTACAGCTCCGAAACAACCGAACAAAAGTTTCTAAAGCACCACTAAATTATATAAAAATCAGACCATGGACGGATTGTAGTTGGTATTCTGGTGAAATACTATGCTACCTTTTAAAAATTTTTACAAAAAATTACAAATCAAAAGTATATTAACCCTCTGAGTTCAAAGCACCATTTTTTTTTTTTTTTTTTTTTTTTTCATGAACTGGTACTAAATCCGACGGCCACTCGCGGGAGGGAGGTGGCCCTTTGGATCGGGGAGGTACAAGTTACGTCTGCTCGCAATCCCGGGAACGCTCTCCCATGTGGAAACACTGTCATGGGAACCGCACATCCAGGGCAGGATGGTTGTGTTTAAAATAAAATTAAATTAAGTTAAAAAAAAAAAAAAAAACCAACCCAAAAAACAACAAACCCATCTATTTTTCTCGACCAGTGATTAGCTTTTCTTAAATGAAACCAAGAACATCCAGACCATTTGCTAACCCAGCATTCTCCTTCCACCTCTCAGAACAGCTGGGGAGCCGGTGTATTCTGCTCCTGCTCATTCCTTCTCGGTGAGAACCCGGACTAGCGATTCGAGAACCCGGACTAGCGATTCGAGAACCCGGACTAGCGATTCCTGACCCCGTCCTGCCCAGTGAGAGCGCAGGAATGTGGCTGTGAAACAGTCCTGGAGCACAGAAGAGCCACAACTGAGCACGGATCAGCTGAAGAGCACTGAGATCTCGGTGGAGCTCGCTCCAAAGAAACTATAAAGCTGCGGCTCACCAAAATTTGAAAAAAAAAGAAAAAAAAAAAAAAGGGGGGGAAAAGGAAAGAAAAAGATCCCTGACAGAAATTCATAGTCAATCCCATTTGTTTCATAACTCGTCACAGATGTGGCTGTCACCGGGGCTTTGGAAATCTGAGTCTGTACCATTCAGCTGCAAGTTATGAACATCAGGTGTTGGGACAGGGCAGGCTGTTGGATACCTTCCTACGCGACCGTGAGCCTCATCTGTCTTCTACAGCAGTTTAACAAAGTGTAAGAGCTACTAAACTTCAATACATGCTAAGACAAGTTCAAAGGTGATCTGGTAACGACAGCTAAAACTTGTATAAATAAAACTTTAAACGAAGTGTAGCTGATGGTGATCTGTCCATAAGCCCCTGGGTAAACTCTTTTTTTTTTTTTTTTTTTTCGGTAAACTGGATGGCAAACTTATGGCTAAATGTTCTCGATGGCCTCGGACGGGGAGGGAGGCACCGACTCGGGTGGGATATCGCAGAGAGAGAGAATTCCGGGCCAGCGATTGTCTCTGCCTCTCCTTCCTTAACGTTAAGACTTTCACAAATGGCTGCGGTTACATATTTTTTTTTTTTCTTTTTTTTTTTTTTTTTTGTGTCAAAGGTTTGTTACTTCATGGTATTCACACAAAAATAAATATTTACATAAATTCCAAATATGGGAGGATGCAGTGGACAAACCCAAGCAGGCTTGTGAAGTGCTGGGGAAAGCGTGAGGCTGAACCCTGGCTCGGGGGGCAGGGGGAGACGCTGATGTCCTGGGCTGGCCCCCCCCCTCCGCCGCCCGCCTCGGCCCCGCTCTGCTGCCTGCTGTGGGCAGCGAGGAGGGTGGCGGGGGGGGGACAGGGGGTGCTCAGCCCGGGCACACCTCGGGACGGCAGCGATGCTCCTGGCTCCAGCACGGGCTCAGGTCTAAGGAGCCACCAGCTCACCTCTGCACGGACACCCTGACTGCGCCCCGCGGCCAGAGTTAGGTCCCTTTTCTCCAAATGCTGTGGCAAGTTTAAGGTTTGGGGAAAAACGGTCAACGCCAACGGTTAATCCCTTCCGCTGCCGGGCCAGGCAAGCCTGTCCTCAGGAGCCGGCGGCTTTTTCCATGCTAAGACTAAGAGGAGGGTAGAGGTTTTGCTTCTCTTCCAGTGTGTGGGGAGTACAATCGGGTATAAAGGCTACTGAGGAATCTGCCCAGGTCCTCTCCTGGCTGGGACCGGTCGCTGCCACCGAGCTCGAGCCCACGCCAGCAGCGTCAGCCCCGCAACGGAGCAGCAGCCGGCTCAGAGTGGCCAAAAAAGAAGAAAAAAGCTGCCTCCAAAGACAGAAAAGCATCTACCTTTAAAAGGAGCGTATGGGGGTTTACGCTTACCCAATCTCTATCTTGTGGTGAGGGTTCCTGCCTGGCGCGGGGGGAGGGGGGGGCAAGGAGGAGCCGGGATCCCCGGCAGCCGCTGTCTCTGCTGCTCTACGTGGCTCCGGAGCACGGACCGTGGCTCGGCTCGGCTCAGCAGCCCCGTGCCCGAGCCAAGTCCCTGGGTTTAGCAGCACTGGTAGTAGGTATTGCACTGAGCAAAACGAAGTGCATTATTGGGGAGGGGGTGAGGGAGGGCGAAGGGCGGGTAACGGGGCAGAATGGTCATCGGACTACGGTTTTTCCACACTTTGGGAATTGTGGGCTTGTTCCAGGACTGTGAGCAGGGAGAGGGGGAAGGATCCTGGGCCCTGGAGAGGATTTTGTCAGTTCTGCTGCTGAATGGTGCCCGTCTCTGTCTTCCGCAGAGGAGCGAGCGGCTCGGCCGCGCTGCGCTCGCCTTCCAGGCAGGAACCCGGCATCAGCCTTTATGACACCCACGCGGTTCCTGAAGGGTTTATTTTCCTGGTGCTACCCCAGGGCTGGTGTCACAGGGACCGGTGCAAACAGCGGGGTGGGGGTGGGGGGGGACACACACGAGCTGCCGCCCAGCAACAGGACCCCGGCGGATCCTGCTGGACCTGGGTCCAGCCTCCTCGGCGCGATCCACGCGTCTGCGACACTCACCGTCCCCCAGGCCCAGCTCGGCCAGTCCTGGAAGAAGCCCACAATGGAGTGTGAGGTAGAGTACGGATGGTGACCGCAAGACAGTGTTTCTCAGGTATCTCCTTCCTTCCTTCTCTTATCTGCAATGACTTAAATGAGCGCGAGACGTCCTTCTAGGCGGAGGTCTGCTGAGCTTGCCGAGTCTCTCGGGAGGTTTAGACCCCACTGCTGCTACGGGACCGCTTAGAACGAAGGTCTAAGCAGGACGCTTGCTTGCTCCGTCCGTCAGCTGCCACCTACGCTTACTGGAGGTCGAGCAGCCTCGAAGTCTAGGGTTGGATGGCAAACTTGCTCCCTGTTGGGACAAGGGCTCCCCAGAGAAACAGGCAGAGCTGCCTGGAAATTAGTAGTGTAGTGATATGGAATGTGTTATTTCACAGGAATAAATTCCTTCCGATCAGACAGACAAAAAACTGGCAATCTGTACAAACTCAAAAGAATCCATTTTCAGAAAAATAAATTACTAAGGGGAGAGGAGGGTCCATTTCTCAATAAATATGTGATTCAGCTCACCTAAGACTTGGAAATTATCTGGGGACGGGAATCTAACATTTGGGTCCACAAAGGTTATTCTAAATACATCTGCAGCCCCAAACCTCCCCAGGCTCCCTTCTGCCCTTGAAAGTCCCACATCCTTCCAAGCCGCAGGTTTGGCTTCTGGTCGGCCGGACGCACGGGTGTTGGTACGGTTCAAAAACGTGTCCTTGTGCCTGAAGTCCCAGGTGCTTGGAGTGTAAAAGAAAACAGGTCTTTTGGATTCCACCTTCTAAAACTACATGTACCCGCCGTTTCACGGGAGGACGATGGTGGTCCTGAGCAGGACACCGCTGGGAGCCTCTTTCTAGCAGGTATAAATTGTCTTCTCGACAGAGGAGCGATGCAGACACCAGGAGTCAGTTCTGCTGTAAAATGAGGTTTTCCAGTTCGTCTGCAGATCGAAGCAGAAACGCCGCCGACTCTCGGTAGCCGGCGATCAGCTGCCGCACTGCGCTGATCTCCGTGGGGCTGAGCTGGGCAGCCTGCATTCCCCTGCTGGTGCTGTTGGAGGGGGCCGTGCTGGAGGCCCCACCTTTCATGCTGAGATCGGTCGGACCTGCCAAGGAAAAGGGAGAGAGAAGCTCAGGCAGAGCAGCCTTGTCCATGTCCGTCCCGCCACGAGGAGATCTGCAGTGGGAGCTGCTGCTCCTGGACCTCTGCACTGGCAGGAAGGTGAAGTGTGGTGCCCTGGACAACGTGAGAAGCCCCAGATCCTGCAGCAGCCTCTACAACAGCCACAACAAGGGAAGAGACTTCAGAATCAACGTGACAACATCCTAGAGCCTGCCCCATCCGCTCCACAAAGGGAGGGTCTATGGCCCTGCTCTGTGGCCCTGTAGCTCCTGGCAAAGCCACAAAGCCAGGAGCTAAACCTGCACCTGAGGGTATCTGTCCATCAGAATCACCTGCCAGGTTCTGTTTTTTCCTCTACGTATGGTGAGTAACACCCCACACAGGGCATGTTTCCCTGGTTCAGTGCTGGGTAACTACACGGCTTCTCTGCCCAGCACAGCAGCCAGGAGGAACCTTCCAGAACGTTGCCCTTCCTGGGCTATCACACACCACCCCAGCCAGCAACGCGTGCTCAGCCTGAGACTGAAGGTTTGGGGCGGGGGGGGCTAAAAGGTCTTACTAGGCTGCACATTTCTGTGGCTTAGTCTGTGAATGAAATGAAATCCTGCCAAATTTATGATCTGCCTGATGGGCAGGGATGATTTTTTCTCCCAAGTCCTTCTCTGCTCCACCCCTATCCCACACCATCGGCATCTGGCCACGTATATGTGCCTGTCTTCTGCAGAGCAGGACACACAGCTGCCCCAGCCCACAAACCCTGCTGTGTTAAACCTTAAACCTGAAAAAAAAAAACCTCATTAAACCTGACAAAAGTCACAAAATGACCGAGTTCTCCAGGACCCCGGGAACGCTGTCAGCCTCTGCCCTGGCAGACACATGTGCATGACCACGAGCACGCGTGTGCAGCCTGGTTTGGGTGGCTGCGAGGGGAAAGGCTTTGGCAGAGAAGCTGATTCACAGCTTGAGGAGTGACACAGCCAGGTAAAAGCAAGGGAAAAACTGGATTTAGCTTCGTGTTGGGCTAAGTGAGAAGCCAAACAAGGTGCAAGAACCACACACTCAACAAGAAACGGAGATAAGAGGAAAGATGTGTACTAGAGATGTGATAGTACTGAGGGAGAGGAGGCAGGCGAGGCTGCAGCCCGGGGCTAAGGAGAAAGAGAAGACACTGAATTAATTAATCCCCTGGCTGTGGGCTGGAGCATTGCAGGCTGATGGAGCGGTTGGTGATGCTGGAGAAAGGCTTCAGGAGGGCTGAGCTCCTGCTGGGTGGCCTGATGCAGAATATGGAGCAAGGACCGGGTGCTGCAGCGGTGGGACATGCAGGAAGATGGAGCAGGGACCGGGTGCTGCAGTGGTTTGCAAATGGGGACAGGAGAGTTCAGCAGCACCCCCCCCCGAGACCAGGTGGGTCCCACTGGTGACGGTGTCGGGGAGGGGAATGCATCGCCCTGGGGCAGGAAGGGAAGAGTCCAAGGGAAGCAATGCTGGAGCAGCAAATGCTGCGTGAGGAGTGGCACCAGCAGAGGACTTCCACACCAGGCTAACCAGCGCTCGGGGAAGGGGAGGAGGAGGAGGCTCTCACGCGAAAGCGATTCCACTGGACAGAAAAGGCAGCAGTAAGCGGAGCCCGTTTCCCAGCTCACCAAGGGGGAAGGAGCTGGGAATGGGGATGGGGGTTTGAGGAAGGATTGCCTTAGGTGGGGGATGGAGGGAGAAGACACTTCTGGGCAGCAAACCCTGCGGGCTTTGTGCTCGTGGAGGGAGGAGAAGGCACAGCTCCTCGCAGCACTCCTTGCCAGCACGCTCTTAGCTCTAAAGGACTGGCAAAGAGCTTGGGCAAAGGGGAAAAAAAAAACAATTGCAAAGCAGAGGTTTAAAAATTCATTAGAAAGAAGCAAGTTGCTGCTGTGTGTTGCTGTTGTGTGCAACACCCAGGGTCCATCTGCTCCTCCTGGGGCTGCTCTGAGACGGTTCTGCAAGTTTGCTGCCTCTTGTCCAGGAGCCAGGGCTCGCGGTGAGGCCGGGTGAGAGGAGAGTGCCGGGCAGCGCTGGGGGCCAGGGGTGCCCATGCTGCTCTGGGGAGGAACCATAGCTGCCTCTGCCGTGGCTGCAAGGATTAGGCCTCAGCAGCTGGAGGCCGGGGCGGGATCTTTATTCAGGGTTAAGAAGCATTAGGAAGGGATGATAAGAGTTAATCCCAGACAGGCATCTCTCAGGCCTCCGGAAATCACATCCTTCCAAATCCTCACTCCTGTTGGGGCGGGTAGGGGCAGGGCAGGAGCCCAGCGCACACCGGGGCAAGCGAAGGCAGCCCAGAGATTGCCAGAGGACTGGCCAAGGACTGGCATGGGCTCCAACTCCTCCTGCGACCGCTGCCGGGAGGGCAAAGCCAGAGGGGCTGCTGCCCAAGGGGAGACCCTTTGCCCCATCCCACACCTCTTTTGCCCAGGTGCCAGGGAGTCACCAGGTACCCCAGCACCTCCCCAGGTGCCCTGCTCAGCCCCAGGCTACTCCGTTCTGTTCACTTGCTCCTAACTCAGCTGACCCCTCAAGCCTTGCCTGCTTCTGCCTTCCTGTCCTGGTCCCCCGGCCCCTTGTCCCACGTAGCCCCTAGCCCCTCGCCACCCTTCCGACCTGCGGCAGGAGCTGGCTGTGCCCCGGGCACTGCTTGTGGAGCTCCCAAACTTCACCAGCCCTGTCCCCATCCCTGTCCCCGACTCCGAGAGCAGCCAACGCAGGCTGGGAAAGGAACGGCTCATACTAGCAACGAGATCCGGGCAGCGATAGGCGCCCGCTCCTGTTAATAATTAATCGCTGGTACAGATTCTCTTTTTTTTTAAGTGACACTCCTTCCCTCCACCAGTGCCACCTAGACCGTCCTTCCAAGTTCAGTTCAACAATTAACCACCTGCTGATGAGGCAAGCTGAGCAGTGGGGCAGAGGCCTCTGTTGGCTGCAGGAGAAGAGGGGCTTTCGAAGCAGCTCCCTGCGGCAGTGGGAGAGATGCTGCCATGACCAGGGGCTTGGTGTGAGCCGTGGCAGCAGCCCCTGCCTTTCCCCCAGTCCCAGCTCCAGCAGAGCTCAGAATGTCCGGGCACGGGGTGGGCGATGGCCGGGTGGGCTCCCAGTGCCACCCCAGGCCCCAGGGCAGCGTGTGGCCACTTACCGTTACTGTGGTTGCCCGTCTGGAGGGAGGCGGGTGGCTGCAGGCTGCCCCCCAGGGACCCGTAGCCACGGTAGCTGTAGTTCAGGCTTCCATTGATGTAGACCGGGTCTTGGGAGTAAGATGAAGCTGGCAGTGAATAGGAGGAGTGGGTGATGGCTGTGGAGTCTCTGGAGTGCTGCTTGTCAAGAGCGATCGGTTCGTCCTGCATGGGGGAAAGACAGACTTAACCACAGCGAGGAGCCCGGCCGTCCTCTGCGGACGGTGGGAGGGACAGCATGGGGACACCTGGTCTTCCACATTGTGGCCAGCACAAACCAGTGTCCCTGGACCCACTGAGTCTCAGGATGCACCAAAGGGCCCTGTTCTGCAGCCCTCTGGCTTTTAGAAAGGCTTTTAAAAACACTTTGCCAAATTGCTCAGGAACTTCTCTTATTTTCCCCATACCCACCTCTGGCCATGAGCGCCGTACCTGGGAGGTCTGGTAGATCTCCAGCCGCATCCTCTTGGCTGCTTTCCGCGTTTCACTCTCGCAGGCGGCGGCCAGGATGTTCTCTGCCATGGCCGAGGTCAGGTGTGGCGGCGTGGGCCTGGTCTGCGGAGACACAAGCAGAGAAGGCGTTCAGGGACCTGCTGCCCCGGGAGCGGTGGCGAGCAGCAGGACAGCGGGGTGCCCACTCACCATCTCCATCCCATTCTTCTTCATGCGGCGACAGGACTTGAGGTAGGTGCGGATGCGCTTGCGCGCCCGCTCCTGGAACTCGGGGAACTGCCGGCTGCAGGACTCGATGATGGCCTGGATCTTCTCCTTGGGCTGCTTGGAGATGGGAACCATCCGGTCCAGGTTCTCGTCCACGAAAAGGCGCACAAACATCTGCAAAGGAGAAGACAGACGGTGGGAACACTGAGACGGGAGGCGGGTGGGCTTGCCCTCCCCACGGAGCCCTCCTTACATTGAAGGCCTTTAGCCTCTCTGGGTCCATCCCCTCTGAGTCATTTATCTTATCGTTGTCTTCATGGTCATCGTGATCATCGTCATCTTCATCGGCCGTGGGGGCCCTGCCAACGGTCAGGTCCTCAGGGCAGCCACTGACCTCTGTCTTGATGGAGTCGTAGCTGCCGGAGCTGTACGGAGGGGACTGAGAGGAGACGGGGGTTATCACGAGCAGCCCTTGCCTGCCCACCCCTGCCCACGGTCACGAGGAGAAGACCCTTTCTCCTTGGCTCACTGCTTCTGGCCCATCTCCTGATGTCCCCCTGCAACCCAGGGAGACAAACCCATGAACGGGCTTCTCCAAGTGCCAGCTCCTGCCTGCTTGGGGCAGGGGGACACACAGAGGCCTCAAGGACCATGCGATGGCCCAAAGCACAGACAGTGTGGCTGTGGCTGCTGGTGGCTCTGCCTGACCCTGCGGGAAACGCTGCCCAGAGGGAACAGGCTCCTCCTTGCAGGGTGGCAGCGGCACAGCTGGTTGGAGGTAAGGCCCCGCAGAGCCCTGGCTCTGGGGCAGGCAGGGCACAGGGGATGCTCCCCGACTCCCCCAAACCATCCCTCCATCTCTCCCTCCCTCTTCCAACTACTCGCTCAGCGCTCGGGCCGATTTCTGCTGAGCAGCAGCAGCCCTGAGGCTGGAGCATGGCAGGCACAGCAGCTCTGCCGCAGCGGTGGCAGGCCAGCATGGCGCTAGTCCATCCTTCTCTCCCTACAAGGGACAGGCTCCTGGGCCACCCCCTTAGCCCCGGCGGTGGCCACCTGCAGCCTGGGCCGTACCTCTGCCGTGGTCTTCACCGCGTACTTGACCCTGCTGCGCAGCCCGTCGGCGCTGCAGCCGTCCGACTGGTAGGAAGGGGTGACATGGGCAGGCGTGAGCTTGTCACAGAGGTTGATGGGCTGGTCGTCGGCGGAGGCGGTGAAGTCCATGGGGGCCGCGGTGCCATTCCCGTTCATTTCGGGGAAGGCGCTGTCGCCCTGCGTGCTGCTGGAGGTGGAGGGGTTCAGGGTGGAGGAGCCATTCCCGCTGCAGCTCTCTGACGAGGAGTCATCTGCAAGGAAGGATGTGTGGTCACCCCCTGGGACCACGTCCCTGAGGTGGGCGAGCGGCTCTGCCCCCCACGGTGCCAGCCTCCCCCAAGTCCGCCTGTGGGACCACCAGAACGTGCGTCATGGATGCACCACTGCTTTGAAAGCCCCTGCCTGGCTGGGGCCGCCCTGGCCTCATTTGGTGGCTGAGTTGCCACAGGTGCTACCAAGAGCTGGGCCAGCACAGCTGTGCTTTGGGCCCTGGGGCGCAGCAGATGGAGGGATGGACACCGGTCCCCACGGCTGCAGGGCCATTGCCCAGCTCTGCTCCCTCGTCCCACAAAGGACACTGGACTCCGACATGCCCTACGCGTGGGCCGCTGTCCCTCCAGCAGGTGACGGTCCCCACGCCTCCGCCCCGGGGCCATGGGCGGTTTGGCTTGAATAAGAACTTTGGAATTTGGTCCTTTTCGGTTTCTGTTTGCATTGCAGGGAGGAGAAAGGGGCATTGCCTCTCCCCGCCGGGTCCCTCGCCTCCCGGCACCGTCCTCCTGGCCCCATTTGGGGCTGGGTGTGGTGGGAGGCAACGAACTCCGGTGCTGGCGGCTCGGGGACATGCTGCTCTGCAGAGTGCTGGGGTGTGGGGATGGCACACGAGGACAGGCTCGCTTGGATGGGAAAACCCCGAGCTCATGCCACCTGGAAGCAGCGTTAGGAGCTCTGTTCACAGCGAGCACGCCACCCGGCAAAGCTCCTCGGCACACTGCTGCCGGGATGGGGCAGGGACTGCATGGACATGGAAGAGGCTGAGGGACTTGGGTCTTTTAGTCTTGAGAAGACTTAGGGGGCATCTAATCAATGCATACAAATACTTAAAGGGAGGGTGTCAGGAGGACGGGGCTGCTATTTTTTCAGTGGTGCCCAGTGACAGGACAAGAGGAAATGGGCACAAACTCGAGTATAAGAAGTTCCACCTAAATGTGAGGAGGAACTTCTTTATTGTGAGAGTGGTAGAGCACTGGAACAGGCTGCCCA
>JAOXNO010000005.1:5269990-5287985 GCA_028565335.1 Limnodromus scolopaceus
GGAGGAGGTGATGGACCTGCTTTGGCCGGGGGGGGGGGGTTGGACTAGATGATCTCCAGAGGTCCCTTCCAACCCCACATGATTCTATGATGATTCTATGACATCCCTCCTGTTCCACTGAAAGCCCAAGTGACCTCCTACACCCTAAGTGAACACTCCTTTTTCCCTGTTTCCACATGGCCCAGAGCCATCCCCACGGCAGCTGCATGTCCACCCCTTTCCTGAGCCCATGGCCCAGGAATCCGGCCACGGCGGTGCCACACACACCCAGAACAGAGCCCAGCTCCTGCTCCATCTCGGTTACATCCACATCCCCAGTTCCTGGCACTGTCCCCTGCCCGTGCATGGCTCCCACCATGCCGGTCTCCCGCCTTGTGCCGCTCTGGAGAACACTCCGGCCGCCGCAGAGAGCCTGGTGCTGCCCGTGCCCGGCGCTGCCTGCACCCAGCCCTGCCTGCACCCGGCCAAGGAGCCCAGCCCTGGGGCCAGGTACGACATTTTCAAACCGCTCAGCCCGTTTCCCCTTCCCTCCCCCTCGCCGCAGTAAATCCTTTATTTCATTAGGTGCCTCCGCGAGAGGGAAAGGGCGAAGCACGTGGGGAGCCGTTTCCTGCGCGAGCGTGCGCCGGGCGGCGAACAAAGAAGCTGCCGGCAGCCACAAGCAGATGGCGGTCCCCGCGCCCGGCCCGCGCCGCCGCAGGACAATGGGCTCGGGCTGCGGGGCGGCCCCGGCACCCTACCGACGGCTCCCGCTGCATGGGTGCCAGGTCCAAAGGTGTGTAGCGTAGCAGGATGGTGCCCGGCTGCTGCCACCCATCCTCCGCCCTCCCGCCCTCCCTCCCCCCCCGGGCCGGCACCCGTGGCAAACTTTAATGAGAGGCTCGGCGAGGGCTCTTGTGACCCTGCAGCAGCCCAGGACTTTGTATCCCTTAAAATAAACAGACTTGAGGACACTCGGGGATCCAAGCCGACCGTGGGGGCCGGCTGGGGCTGCTGCTGCATGTCCCCAGCTGCCCCAGGCGCCAATGCTGGCTGCCCAGCCTCACGCCTGCGCCAAGGCTGCTCCTGGCCCTGCAAGCCCCTAAATTAAAAGGTCCCCTCTCGAGCCCCCCGCTCAGCAGAGCTCCCTCCCCCTCCTTTCCCTCGTGCTGATCCACTTATTCGTCTGAGCAATGACCAGAGCTGACCTAATCCCTGGGGTGGTGTTTATGTGCCGGGTGCTCCGGGCTGGTGGCAGGCGTCACCCTCCCTGGCACGGGGCAGGCTCCAGGCAGAACCCCTTGTTCCTGGCCAGGGCCGAGTGCTGGCTGTGGAGTGCAGGGCTCCGGGGGACCTCAGCAGCCAGCATCACCCTGAGGCACCCTCCGAGCCACCCCCCGGGTGGTCTCCTGCCCCCATGCCGTGGCCATGGGGCTCTGGTGGGTGACAGCAGCCTGGACCACGGCAGCAGGGCATTTGCTGCTGGCTCAGTCCACCCCAGAGTGGCAGGATACCAGGGGCACTGCCACCTCCTGCCCCTACACCCCTCCTGTCCCAGGGCACTGGGGACTGGGGCTCTCAGGCCCCCATGGGTTTTGCTCTCCACCATGCAGGAGATGCAACCCAGCTTGCCCAGATCAGCTCCTAAACCAGTACACACTCCTCGGGGCTCTCTGCCCCAGCCAGGCTGCTGCACCCCTGCCCCATGCATGTCTTGCCAAGGCCCACAACCAGACCCACCACCGGCACCCTCTGCCCTCAGCGCGGGTGCAGGAGCAGTGCCGTCTCGGCCGCAGCCCTGTGCATCCGTGGGGCAGGTGGCTGGGGGCATGGAGGCCTCCCTGCCCGTGGGATGGCGGCCGTCCCTCCCCCTGCTCCGCTCTGCGCGCTAGGCAAGACGGGGCTCCCAGAGGGAGGCTCCAGCCTCATCCAGCGATGCCTCTCGGAAGGATTAAGGAGAATTATTCCCCTGCGCGGAGGCACGAGCCGCACACCAGGCCCCACCGTCAGCCCGGGCACAGCCACAGCAACAGCGCCGCAGGGCCAATCAGTGCCCGTCCCCCAGGCCAATGGCAGGAACCCCGGGGGTGGCAGGCAGCCCCCGGCACGGCTGCCTGCACCGAGCAGCAGCCAGGGGCCCTCCGTGCCACAAAAACCCCGTCAGGCAAGGGGCACCAAGAGAGGCATCACCTAGGAGAAGACTGTGCAGGTGCCCTGGGCATCCCCAATCTTCCCCGGACAACCCTAACCTGCCTGGGCATCCCAAATCTCCCCCCGGACATCCCCAACCTGCCTGGGCATCCCTGCATCCCTCTGAGCATCCTCAACCTGCCTGGGCATCCCTGCATCCCTCTGAGCATCCCCAACCTGCCTGCACATTTCCACACCGCTCCGAGCATCCCCAACCTGCCCTGAGCATCCTCAACCTGCCCTGGGCATCTCTGCATTGCTCTGAGCATCCCCAACCTGCCCTGAGCATCATCAAGCTGCCCTGGGCATCTCTGCATTGCTCTGAGCATCTCCAACCTGCCCTGAGCATCCTCAACCTGTCCCATTACATCCCCAACCTGCCCCAAGCATCCCTGCATTGCTCTGAGCATCCTCCATCTGCTTTGAGAATCCCCAAACTGCCCCAAGCACCACCACTCCTCCCTGGAACATCCCTCTCTGCCCTTGTCCATCCATCTCCAGCCTCCCTGTGGCCACCAGCTCTGCCCCTGGTCCCTGCAGCTCCCGTCCCCGTTGGCAGTGCCAGTCCCTCGCTCTGGAGATCCTGCTCACACTGGACAGGATCCTGGGGGTGAGGTCTGGACCCCCCGACTTCTGAATGCCTCGGGTTTTCTTTTGTGTTGCACAAAACACACACCACAGCTGCAAATCAGGCTTCTACCCGACTCTGCTGCATTTACCAACCTTGGGTTTGCTACAGCCAGAAAATACTGAAAACAAAGAGGAAGATGTCTCTAGGAACCTGACCAGGTGGAATAAGAAAATGAAATGGGAATCTAATGTAAGGGACCAGCACCTGCTAAAAGAACAATTTAGTTTAAACCCAGGCTGAATGTAAGTAAATAATGAGGTCTGTAAACCCGCCAGCTACAGATAATTTTCCCATTTCTACATTTTTACAGGCTATGCTCTCCCAGAAACTCCGTATATAAAGTGGTGGATTAATCTCAGTCTTGTGAGCAGAGAAACTGCCACAAATTCAGACTGTCAAGGTCTCTGGGTCCAAGTGGGAATGGCCTCAGCCAGCTTAAAAACGCAGACGGGCTCGGGAGGGAGCACTGCACCCTCCTGGTTTGTGCGGATGGGATGGTGCCGGTGCCAGTGCCGGTGCTGCTCCCCAGGCAGCTTCGCTGGGGTATCTCCAGCCCACGGAGCCGTGGCCGGGGCACCCTACAGTGAAGCAGGACCTGGGGGGAGACACAGCAGGAGCCCTCCCACCTTGGGTGCTGGGACTGGGTTTATGCTCCTGCTCTTCCAACGGCAGCTTTGGCAAGACACGGAGCAGTGGCGGGGCTGTGTTGGCCACCCTGGCAGAGAATCACCGTTTTGATAACACCCACCGAACTTCTGAGCTTGGTGAGGTTTTCTGCAGACTCCCAGCGAGTGCCCAAAACACACGTAACGAGCAGGGCTCCGGCAGCAGCAGGCGAGCAAGGCCAGGCCGCGCAGCCATGAATATATTCATTATCAACCAGCACGAGCCTGGTGAGCTCCCCGCTCGCGGCTGGAGCTTGGCTGCACGAGGAGCCCCTCTAATGAGGATAATTGGGAGCCCCCCTGCTCCACCCCCGCGCCCTAATTGAAGCAGATGGAACTGTAAAAACAATGTCACTTCTAACCGGTTTGATCTTTGGGTTGGAAAACGGAATATTTCGTTCTCCTGTTTAATCCCCTGGAGCTGGGGCTCCACGGGCTGGAGATGGAGGAGACCCCGGCACCATGCAGGGGACATGGGTGAGGCTGGAGAGCCCAATGGAGGCCACCCAGTTTCGAGGCCCCCAGAGCACTGCCCTCCTCAGCCTCATGGCAGAGGCCAGGCTGTGGCTGGGCAAGCGACGAGGCCGGCGAGGAGGCCACGGGGAAGCCACCTCGTGCCTCTGCCGCGGCCTCGGCCTCTCCCCAGCAGCGCCGAGCCCCGGAGAGCGAGAAGCAAAATGGCTTCTTGGGCCGCGGTGCTGGGGGAGGAGGGGATCAGTCACTTATTAAATGAATTAATCAGGGCTCAGCGTTTTCATTTTGAAGAGGCTGCTGGATTATCCTTGATTTCTGTGGTGCTGGATTTGCGGAGATCAGGAGGGGAAGGGGCGATTTCCAACACCTGCTCCCCGGGAGATTTTACGGCGGGGAAGTGGTCGGGTTTAACGTCTCTGTCGGCGAAGGCCACCGCGCCACTCTCCAAAGGCAGAGTTAAAGATGAATGGGGCAAATTGTTCCTCCTCCTGTCACATCTCCAGAGCGGAGACAAAACCTCTTTTGACTCAGAAAACAATGAGCTTATATAAGAGCCAGCGGCCCACGGAAACCTCGCCGCAGCCCCGCACCGCACGGTGGGCCAGGGGCTGCCCGGTCCTGCCCGTGCCCCGCCACGGCAGGAGCCCCCGGCCACCACCGGGGCAGCCAGACTCAGCCACTGCCTGCCCAACCTCAGGCACTGTGGCCACCGCCGGGTCCCACCTTGGTCCCTCGTGGACCACCATGGAGCCACCAGCCGTGGCCGCAGATGGCAACGGTTGATGTTGCCGGTTGATTCTCCCCATGGCTACTGGGAGGGGATGGCCCCGTTTCCACCCCACCGTGGGACCAGCACGGGCTGGAGCTGCACACCCAGCCCCAGAGCGGCTGACGGGAGGGCGCAGAGCATCCCACCGCCGCCTGCCTGGAACAACAGCCAGGAAGATGAAAAGTGCCATAAATTATTCACTCACAAAAGAGACGAGAAGGGGGAAGAAGGGGAGGAGGAAAGCCTGCGAGGAAGGGATACTTAATACAAATTAGAGAGACCGAGTGGGAATGGGGGCCCCGCGGGGGGCCATGGCTGGGCGGCAGCGCCGCATTCATTAGGGGCAAGCGATCGGCACCCCAGGGATCCCGCACCCATGACTGGGTGGTGAGTGGCAGGACAGGCCCCGGCCATGCCAGGTGCCGTGGCCGCTCCAGCTCCGCACCGCTTGCACAGCCGGAGCCCGAAGCCCATTTTCTCCAGGTCCTGCCCAGCTCATTGCCTCCAAGATGCAAAAGAAAGAGAAAAGAAACGTCGCTGGGGGCCGGGGAGCAGCGGGGCTGGCCAGTGTCCAGTTAAGGCGCTCTATTTCCTGCCTTCCTTCGTTAATGCAAACCTCGTTATGTCCCAGACAAAGTGTCCACCCTCTGCCCTCCCTCCCTGGGTCCCTGCCTTCGACCAGAGCCCTCGACGAGCCAGACATCTGGCACGGCTGGACACAATGCGTGTCCGCAGGCGAGCTCGGGACGGACAAGGCAGCGCTGTGCGGCCGAGCTCCCCCTCCTCGGCATGAAAGGTGCCCCCCGGTGCCGTCTCCCCTCGGCTCCACTGCCCAGCCTGTGGGAGCAGCTCCCTCCGGCACCGGGACCTCACCGCTCCGGCCCCGTGACGGACATTTTCCCCATGCACCAAGCAGCCTTGCCACAAACGCGCTCTGTCGCTCAGTTTTCCCTTCTCCTGATCCCTGTCCCTCCCGCTGCTGCTCCTCTGGCCACCTCACTGCTTGTGGCATGTTTTGAGCCAGGCACTGGCCTCACTGGCGGTGGGGAAGGAGGTGGTGCAGACTAAGCCTCTCCTTGTGCCACCACCGCTGGCAGCCACCCGGATCCTGCCGCAGGGAGGGGACATGCTATGGCCCCGTGCTGCCCGGGCACTGCCTCTCCCTGTGCCAAACAAACGGGTTTGGTGGCTTTGGGCAGGGTTGACGCTGAGCTGGTGCCTCCAGCGCAGACCAGAGAGACCCTGCTGCTCACCCCCAGTCCTTTGGGCGGGACAGAAGAGGGGACCGTCCCCAAGCCACCGGGCTCGGCGGCAGGGAGCCCCGAGCCAAGTTCAGCGCAATGGGATGGTGAAACCACCACGGCCCCGCAGAGTCCACGCTGCACTTCTCAGCCTTGCAGCAGGAAAGGGCAGCTCTTCAAAAGAAGCCGAAAGGAGGGTGTTTATTGCTTGCGAGGGCCTTTGCTCGGGAGGAGCAGACGTGCCCCTGGAAGAGGTCACAGGGAACGGAGCCACCAGCCCAGACTGCCCAGGCAGGGAAGGGACGTGCTCGCTGACTTCTGCTGCGGGGACAGCACAGTATGGGGACACCCCAGGGAGAGAGAAAATATATGCCTAAGAAAAATAAGATAAGGTCATGTCCAGCTGTTGTAAGGCCTGGATGCTGGTCCTAGTCCTGTTTAGGTTCTGAGCTTGGGCTTATGGGAGGGTGAAATCCAAAACACTGGTGCAGGAAGCCCTGAAAACAGTGAGGAAAAGCAAAGGTCTTGGGGCTCACAGGGCACCTCTTGCAATGGCCAGCCATCAGATGGCTGTCCAGGCACCTGCTGGGGCTTCTCTGTGACCGGCAAAGGTGTGTTTGTGTCTACCTGGAGCAGGGACGGGGCCAGCTGAGGAAAGCCCCGGTGGCGGAGGGGAAGTGGGAACCACGCGACACCCGACGCCGCCCATGGGAAGTGACCCTGCTATGGCAAATTGAGGAGATGCCATCGGCCCACGGCCGGGTACCAGCTGTCGGGGAGGTGCAGGTGTGGAGCGGGACATCACGGCTGCCCTGGGGACGGAGCCTGCAGTGGAGAGAGGACGGTGCACAGGGTCCTGCAGGCAGGGGCTGAGCTCTCTGTGTAGGCACAGGCCTGGCTTCTGGTCTACGCTTGGCAAGAGGGCCGCTCTCCTCCCCAGAAAGCGCTCCACTTGGTTGGTGTTTCAGGGAACCTGGTGATGTGCAGCACATCGTGAGCATCTCGCCCAATAACGGTGGTGTGACCCAGAGTTGTGGGACCCATGCTGTACCAGAAGAGAGATGACTGTGCTGGAGATGGGTCATTGCTGTCCCTGCCAGTCTCAGGGCACAGTGTTCAGAGGAACAACGTGCCCTACCTGCTCCTGGGATGGCATCCTGAAATAATGCCTGCCTTTATGTCCTTGAGGTCTCTCCTTGGAACACTCCTGAGGGATGTCCCCACCACCCAGGAGCTTTCCCAGCCAGCCACCTCGAGGAATGCCCCTGAGGAGCGCGTGCCTTCGCAGTTAAGTAGGTTAAGAAAGTCCTTTCTCCAAGGTCTGGATTAGCCACTGCTGCTGCAGGCAGAATGGGCTCAGCGGGGACGCTGCCAGTCAAGTGAGGACTGCACGCAGGGACTTCAGCTGGAAGGGGATCTGTCCCAACACAGTGCCATGAAGTAATCCCACGCCTCCCATGCAGGGAAAGCAGATCTTATACCAAGGAGCTTTCTCAGCTCTTCAGCAGATTGCACAAGCTGGGATGAAGAGCAGAAACCCCTGCCCGTGGGCAATGGAGCAGGATGTACGGCCAGGGATGAGGCAAGATGTATCCTATTAGCAGGAAAGATGGAGGCGTCTTCTACATTAATTCAAGTGCTTTGCCATGTCATGTACACAGGGGTTCAGGGTCTGCCTGCTGCTTTCTTTTCAAGGCCATTGCTCTCACTGCCAGGCCACAGCGTGATGAGAAACCTCACTCAGACCCATGCACCAGACCAAACCAAGAGGTTTTATGATGCTGCACTCGCCTGTGGACGCAGACAGGCTCCAAAGATGAACAGTCCCCAGCTGAAGCTGCTGCCACAAGACAGGAGCAGGCACTGGGACCCGCACTCAGCTGGAAGCAGGCATGAAACACCTTCAGGGATAGCGATGGACATAGGGGACAGCGAGACAGCACAGCTTTCAGGGTCACTTTGCTCCGAACGCGTGCTGGCTCCCACAGACACATCCCTCCAGGATGTCCTGCACAATAGCTCCGCTCCAGCAGCAAAGGGTTTGTGTTGATCTTGCTGTCGCTTTGGGTAGCCGACGGCTTCCTGCGGGCACATATGCCGTGAGCAACATCCGATGGGGAAGGGATGTCGCAGGGAGCTTCACGTTTTCCGTGCTGGGGCCCGCAGGATGAGTAACAAAGGAAAATGGAAGGAGCGGGTGTTTGCGTGTCGGTGTCGCTGCTCAGAGCTGGCCGGTGCATCCTGCATCCCGCCGTGTGCCCGCCATCCCAGCAGGAACCCCGGCTCTGCTGCCGACGCTCTCCCAACGGTGCCTTCTCTGTCCCTTACCCACTAAAGTCATTAGGTCTAATTTGTTCTCCCTGCTGTTCCAAGGGCTGATGCTGGTTGCAGCATGGCTTTACTGGGCCAAGGCTTCTGGGCACAGAGACAAAAGAAGGTGTTGGCTTTCGTCCTAGCTGCTTCTTAGCTCTCTGAAGACTTCGCAGATACCTGCATATCAAAGCATGGGATGATGGTTCCCTGCTCTCCCACCTCTCTGGATTTCATACCGCTCTGCTCCTGTGCCATAGGAGAGCACTTGCTCCTCCCAAGCCTCTGAAAGACCCGGAGTTGGTGCTTCGGAACTTTAAACAAGACTCTTTTTTAACAAGCGTGTCAGACGATACTGCTCTCCTACCAGGCAACTCTTCATTAAAACTTTATACTTTAGGAAGCCTTTCACAGAAGACACACTCCAAGCATCCTGCCCATCGGATGGCAGCAGGCGGGAGCCATTTAGTAACTCACAAGGATTTCCAGAGGGAGGAGAGCACCAAGTCCTGAACAAGTTCCCAACTGAAGGAGGTGGCGTGTGACCAGACCCCGCTTTGGTGCTGGGACGCTCAGAGCTGAGCCCGGCCGGGCTGCTGGGGAGACTGCGGCACTGCCTGTGTCTCCCACCACTGGTGGAAGAAGGGTAGAGCTCTGTGGGGCTGCTGTGGGGCACGGTGGGCAGCTGAGTGCAGGAGATGCGGATAAACATCCAGTTTTGGCACAGAGTACTTTGACCAGAGCCTTTGGGCTGCCCTGGTGCGGGTGCTTTGCACAGGGAATCCTGGCCAGCTGGGCTTCGAGGAGTGTAGAGTTCACACAGGCTGGTTACTCAGATGATTTTCTTGGGAAAGTTTTCCATGTGCACAGCCTTGGCAAGCCAGTGTGAACCAGGTAAAACACGTTTGCTTCCAAAATAAAGAGCTTTCATGGATCAAAAGAAGAGGAAATTCAAGAGTGGTCAACACTTTGATTCATGCACATTCCCTTCCCGTGCCAGTAATTTGCCTTCCCTCTCACGCCGTCCTCCTTCTCTGCTCCATGCTCCTCTCCTGTGACCACCCGCTGCCCTCCTGGGTCACTGGGCTGCTCCATCTTCCTTCTTCCCTTCTCATCCTTGTGTGTGCTTCAGTCCTGGGTGGAAGCACTGGTTTGGCAGAGGGACTGACACAAGGCCTTTCTCCCCAGCAGCATTTTACAGCTCCAGTACAGGACAAGGGACATTTACCACAGCGACAAAACCTCTTTTCCATCCCATAAAATACCCCCTGAAGTACAACAGCCTGTTGGAAATCCCAATGCCTGGCTTCTGCTTGAAGGGTCTCATTAGTAACTCTGGGCTTGGCTTGCTGACTCTTTGACTCCATCACTTCTGGTTTGCCAAAGTCTACCTGATTTAGCCTTCTGCCAGTCCCGGGGACAGCCTGGGACACTTGTGTTCCTCACAAAAAAGAAGGGACTATTTGTGCTTTATTGCTCATCACTGAACCTTACAAAAGAAATTAGAGGAGCCAAGAAGGGCCCCAAAGAGGACACCTGCTTCTGAAGAAAAACCACAGGGCATGAAAAATGGGAAGCATTTCCTAAGAGGGCAGAGAGAGAGAGAAGATTTAGCTTTAGTGAGAACATCTTGATTTGCCTAAATACGTGAGTCTCTTATTAAAATTACTGCCTTGTTGAATAAGTGTTCAGCAAAGGGATCAAAACCATGTCATTCTAGATTGTAAATGAGACTTGGGAATTCAGTGGTGAGGGATAAGACAGAAGCCTGAAATGTCCCAATGGGAGAATGACAAATTTCAGGGGGTACAGAGAGACCCAGCCAGGCCACAGGTACGAGACGCAGGACACGCTGCAGGCAGAGGTTACAGCCTGCTCCCAAAGAGCCGAACGCATCTGATGTGAGCAGTGTGTTACCACCGAAACACCCTTCCTCCTGCCACGGGCACAGCCGGGCCCTGGACAAGCAGAAGTGCCACTGCCCATCCCGCCAGACGGGGACGTGGTGCAGTGCAGGCAGGTTTCACATCCTCACCAAGGCTGCCAGGTGCCAGTTAGTTAAAAACAGCAATTTCTCAAAACTGCAGACTTGCAATAGAAACTGAAGTGTCACAACGCACTGGACTGAAGAGAGCAGCGTCCCCGCTGTCCCTGCTGTCCCTGCCGCTGGCCACACAAGTAGCTAAAAGCCACCCCAGGGAGACCTGCCAGCACAAAAGCCCTTTCTTTCCCCTGGGGTGGTTTTCCAGCCCCCTTTCTTAAAGCAGCACCGACCCAGCCCGGGATGTCCCTCGACTCTTCCACTCCCCTTCCGCTCTCCCAGCAGCAGCCGGACTGGGGATAATGAGGGATTCAACCTCTTGAGCAAAAGCCAGTAACAGTCCAACCACCTAATCCTTCCAAGCATCACGGAGATGAACTCTGACCCGAACTCGTACTTCTACTATTTATTTACTCGCTCTTTTATTTTAAACTAGCGTGTTTCACAGAACTAACACACCACCTCTCTTCACCAAACACTTCCTCCCACCCAGCCCATGTGTGCCACCTTCAGCCCCTTCCAACCGCCAGCCCTGAGTGAGGAGCCACCCACATCCACCCCGCGCTCTCATCGCTGTCGGCTACTGCAAATTGCACATTTCTTGCCCAGGGGATCTCAGAAACTGCCTAAGGTACAGCTTTCCAAGCAGGGAAAGCTGTGATCTGTATTGCAAAGCCCTGGCATCCTTTTTGTGGTGGGACAGCCCACAGTTCAGCATTAATACCTGAGGAACTACAACCAGATGGCTTAGGGGAGGATTTGGTGACCTCTTTCTGGAGGAGCTGGGAGCCAGGTCCCTGCACAAAGACCATCAGCTCTGAGCTGGAAAGGGCCCTTTCTGAGCAGGAACCCAGAGGCTAAATGGGAAGGACTGGGAGTAGGCACTGCTTCGGAGCCTGTGCTGATATGAAATCCATCCTACAGGTGGGACACCTGATCAGAAAGGACTGGTTAATGTTTAATAAGTCACAAAAACATCCTGTGGCAGAGGCACAGGGCTCTTCCCTCCCGTTGGGGCACTCACCGTCCTCCTGGCCATGCAGGTTCTGCGGGCTGCGCATGCTCTCGTCCTGGCTGGGGCTCAGGCTGGAGTTCAGGTGCTGGTCAGCTGAGATCCATGTGGAGTCATTCATATCAAAGTCCTCGCTGCTCACCGATGTCTCATCCTGGAGGCAAGCAGGAAAGGGTTAACTCGCTGAGCTATTTTCTTCCCTCCTTTCTCTGGCTTTAACATCTCCTCATTGCACTCCTTCCTAAAAACCATTCGGTGGGCAGCTCCTGCCCCCCAGGAACGCTTGCTGGCCCCTCGAAGCTCCCCAAGGCCATGGCGAGCCCTTCCCTCCGCTGGGCTAGGGACCGCCGGGCTCTGCTTCCTGCCTGAAGACGTGCCTGAGCAATGGCACTGTCTCTAATTGAGGACAATTAGAAAGCGCTCGCATCCTGTAGGAGCGGATGGCTGAGCCCTGGAGTTTACCCTTTAATCTCCATCCACCCCAGCGTGTTTCTGGCGAGGCGGCGGCGTGTGGGAGCTGAGGATGGAGTGCAACTCCATTGAAAGGGCTCTCGGACTTTTTTTGAAATCAAATCATCTGCTGCAACAGGAATCACCCGGGGACCGGCACCAGCAGGGAGCGGCTGGTGGGGCAGACCCGGATAGCGGCGCCGATTCCCATAGGAAGCTCCTGGAACACAAGCCCAAGGAGCTGCTCCTCCAGCCCTCTCCGAAGGGATATTGCCTCTGTGCCCTGATCAAAAATGACAACACACACCTTGGGAAAGGGCCGGGGGAGGAAGGTCCCCGGCGAGGCAAGGACACCCCAGCTCGGGCCGAGGAGCCCAGCTAGCTGCCTGCTCCCCGACGGCATAGATGACATTCCTTCTCTCCCACTCCTGCAGCTGAAAGGACATTTTCTCTCTCCCTCTCACTCCCTTCTCGCTAACCTTTACAGTACTTCGAGACACAGCCCTTGGATCACTTCCAGCACCGGAAAGGTCAGCCACAGGATTTCAAAACCATCATCATAAAGGCAGCACTGAGATCCTGAATGAGAGGAGGGGCTGTGGGACCTCCCCGGGCTGAACTCTCCGAACATGCAGCTTGGGAGGAAGCAGATACGTGTCCCTGTATTAACACGGTCCTGCTGGCGATCCCTTTATCTGCCTTCCTTTCCCTGCTCCCCTCCCAAAGCAACGGGCAGAAACCGCATCCAGAGCCCTGGGGTGCAGGGGAACACCAAAAATGTTTCCAGAACCGCTTTCAACTGTTCTTTCCTTTGATTGAACCATTTCAAAGGCTTGTAAACTCTCTGCTCTTATATTTTTTTTTCCCTCCCCCTGGTCCTGAGATAAAATATAATCCCCGCTCCCTTTCCGTGTAAGAAGCAATTGGCAAGCACCCCTCCAACCTACGCCTGCGCCTCATAAAAACTGCCCTGTCTGGTCGCCGCTGGCTGACAGTTTTTATTGTGAACAAACAAATGTCTTTAAAGACAGGTTTGTGCTTTTCCTCCCCATTCCTCATCCCTGCAGACACATCTGCTGGCTCGGGGCTCGCGCCCGCCCCCAGCCCACTCCCTCCATGTGCCTCCCGGGGAGTTTCCTGGAATTTACGGCTTGTGAAACCCCGCACGCACCAACGGACGGACAGGGTTGAGCAGCCCCATGGATGCCTGTCAAGACAATGGGGACACCCCGACCCCCAGACCCACCTGCGCTGCCAGCCAGGTGCCCCCATGCAGCCCCCCAGCGCCCGGGTTGAGCAGAGGCGGGAGGCAGGGGGAAGGCACGGCGTCCCCCGGCTCGGCACAGCACCGCTGCCACGCCAGCCACGAAGTGATCCTGCCTCCCCAGAAACTCCATCTTGCACGTTGAGGAACAGAACTGCAAAGGTCTCCCTGTTGCAAACTATAAATAGTCTCTTTATTGTAAGCATTTGCAGGGAGGCAGGCCACCCTAATATCTGGCCTTCTTCACAAGGCTTACTCAAGATTACTGTCAGAGCTTAAGAGACAAACACAAATGCCAAGGTCCTTGCTGCCCACAGTCTCTCACCTGTCTGGTGAGGAGGAGGAGGAGCCCTGGGAGCGAGCCGGGATGTTTTCGGAAAGCACCTGGCTCAGGCATCGCATCTGAAGGGCTTCACTGTGGAGGACACCCAGCCCCGGCACCCAAACAGCAACAGGGGAGACACCCCGCTCTCCACGCACTCACGCGTGGTGGAAAAGCGGTGACATGAATGACGCCTCGCATGCACACACTATGTAAAGTGCTTTATAAATGCGTACAATTCTCTCGAGGTTGCAATAATATTTGCCTATTATTAGAAATACTCTGGGTATCAAACCAGAAACTGATAAGCTATAAATTACTCAAGTCAAACAAGGCCGTCACACGTTCACCGGCCCAGGATCCAGCCACCAGCAGAAAGAGCAGGTTCCTACTGTGAGACCTTGCCAGGCAGTTCCGTCCCCACGTACCTACTGTCACCCCCTGCCTTCCAGCCAGAGTTTTCCAGCTTTCCAGCACCAATACCCTTGGCCTAAACAGCAATGGGACAAACTTCCCGACAGCACACAGCTCCTGCAGCACAGCCCATCCCGAGGGAAGGCGAAGCCGCCCATGCGGGTGGTGTCAGACTGAACCCCTCACAGCAGCAGAGAATGGCCAAAGTTGGTGGTAGGAATTGCCAAGAGAGCATCTGCTGAGAGCCTGCTGGCTCTTCCCATCTCCTGGTGCCCTGGAGCTCCTCACACGATTGTGCCTCTTCCCTAAAGCAAGAGAAAGACCTTGAGCATAGCTCTGACATCCCCATCACTGCAGCTCCAGCATCCTCTGCCACCCATCAGCTGCATCCCTTGCTGGTCACTGGGACACCAGGAGCCACCAGCAAGCTCCTTCCTCAGGACACCCCTCAGAGACCAAAGGCTGAGCGTTGCGACCTCCTCACACTGCCTGGCAATGCCAGCAGTGACTCCTGGCACTGCCCCCCTCACGCCAGGGACAATCCCAGGGACGGGAGGTCCCAGCAGCAACATCCAGAGCACTGACTGCCCAGCCACAGCCCTGGAGCAGCCCCATTCCAGTCCGCTGGAGTGAAGGGATGGCAGCCCAGCACACGTCCTGGTGTCAAAACACGGGACACCAGAGCAGGATCAAAATCTAAGCTCTGGGTTTCCCCTGGATGCCAATAACCTGGCTGAAGGCTGAGCCTCAAAGCGGGCTCCACCGTCCAGCCAAACAAGGAAGCGTTTCTCAACGGCAGCAACAGCTACGACTCGGAGCAATACGGTAAATCTAATCTACCCTTCCACCCTCTTTTGGCTTGCAAGTCAGGCAGCTCATTCTTTTTCCTCTCTGGGTCCTCAGGAGAATTCTCTCTGCTAATTTCTTCTTTCCTGTAAACAAACTTCAAATGAAACTTTCATTAGAAAACAGAACGCAATCCATTACCAGCGCCTGTCTCAGGACTGGCCGCCTTTTCCCCAGTTCCACGCCACTCGTGGCACAGATGGAAGTGACAGCGGCTGCCCCAACCAGCCAGCCCAGAGCCAAACCCCGAACCCCGGCACCGCCGCTGCCGCCCTCCTCCTTCCTGCCTTTCCCAGCTCTCCGGAGAGCTCTCGCTCACCCCGCAGTAAAGTCCCATGGCTTTGTTTCCAACGTTCAAGAGATTGAGCGATCAAGGGTCAGGCAACGTGCGTGCGGCTCCTCTTCTGCAAGGGGAAGTGGGATCCCGCTGGTGCATTCGCAGGCCCCACCCAACCATCGGAGCAGGGCTCCCGGCACCGCGCAGGGTTTGGAAAAACAACATCCTTGCTCCTCTCCTTATCTACAGTCCAACATTCACAGCTGCTCTGCAGACGCTCTCGCAGCCAGTACTCTCTTTAACCGGCAAAAAGGCAGACACTTCCCATGTGCCGGACTCACGCTCGGCGTTTCTGTCCCACTTTCCACACTCCCATCCTCCAGCACCGCGCGTGCACGCCTCCGCTGAGCCTCTCAACTTCCCTCCGAGTTAGGAAAGTATTCTTCCTATTATAGAGCTGGAAACCCCGGGGTACTGACAGCCGCCCTGGCCGGTCCAAGAACACAGCGAGTCGCTGGCAGATCCAGGAACACAATCAGGACCTCCAAGTCTTTAACTGCCAGACAGGGTTTCTTCACCGGCGGCTCTCCTTCCTGGAGAACAACCTCCCATAGCGTGGGCTGGAGCAGGGCAGGGGGGGGAAGCTACTCTTATAACCGTATCTCGTAAATATATGCAAGGCTATCACTAACCTGCTTATTTTACAACCCGGTTCAGTTTCTCGGGGACTGCCTTGCAAGTCTCTTTCCAGTCATTTACGCGCTGTGCCTCGCGCTTAATATTCCAGGCTCTGAGTCTCAGGACAGTTAATTTTTTTTCTCTTTGAGTCCTTTTATTTTAAAGCGTGTCCTTTCACGCCACAGCCTACTGTCCCGATGGGATTTCCTTCCGCGGAGCAGGAACCGAGGCTGCTGTGCGCCGTGCAACCTCCCCAGCACGCAGCCACGCTCAGCTTCCCACCAGAAGCAGCCGTGTTTTTAGAGTCAACAAAAGACAACGCGTGATCGCCAGCCCCCGGAGCTGCTCCACCACACCGTGCCAGCCACGACCTGCCCGGCACAGGCAGCCCCCAGACCTGCCAAACCTGGCCGGGGCAGAGCCACCTCCCGCTGTGACCCACGGCAGCAGCACGAAGCTTGGGGACGAGCTCTCAGGAAGGCAGCCTCATCTCCGTCTCAGCAACTGTTTAAACCCGGCCCTCTGAGCATGCCAAGAAGGTATTGAACCAGATTTGACCCTAACTTAACCAGTTCAGCACAGAGAAAAGCTTACTAATGGAAGATAAAACACTCCAGGTCAAAGACTGATGCTTGCAGCCACAAATACCGGGGTGGTCATCGCTTCAAAGAGCCCGAGAAGCCTTAAAGCAGAAGGGTGTACGCTGGCTGTGGTGGCAGCGAGCTGTGACTGCGCTGCCTACTCGCCTGTGCAATTCACACACCAAACAGAACATCCCCAGCGCTCTTTGTCAGGTCACTTACATCCTTATTTACTGCGATTTCTGCCCATTTCTACGGGACGCGGCGAAAGCGAGTCTTGGTTAGTTTCTCAAAAACGGGCAAAAAGAGTCCATTTAAGAGGCGAACGGCAAATGGAAGAGGAAGGGAGGATCATCACCTCCATCCCCCCCTCCCCCTTCTCTAAGAGCTCTTCTTCTGGGAACACACACACACACACACCTCCTCCCACCAGGAGGAGTGTTCCCACCGCCCCAAAGTGGGCATGCTGGAGGGTGATGGAGGGTGATGGAGGGTGGTGGAGGGTGATGGGCAACCCCGGCAGCCCCTTTCCCGCAGCTCCTGCTGTTCAGCGGGGAGGTGCTGAACGCGGGGGCCACCGGGGACGGGCCGGGGGGGACAGGGGGACACCCGGGCGACCCGACACCGTCATCTGTCCATCCCCATCCGTCCGTCCGTCCCCCCGCGATGCCATGCACCCACCTCCCCCCGCACCTGAACTTGCTCCCAGGCGTTCGCTTTTCCACCCGAGGTGGGGTTGGTGCCTTGATGCCTGTAAACCCCGCGGGTGTGAAAGGGCACTTTTGCTCTTCCACGAGCACCGGGAAGCCGGTGTGGGGGAGTTCGGGAGGGGGGTCCCGGTTTTGGAGGAGGGGGACCGAGCGGCCGAGGGTTTCCCCCCCCCCCACCTCCCGCGGGTGGCCGTGGGAGCCAGCGTTTCCCCCGGTGGGACGCGGTTCCCACGCGTGTATCCCCGCAGCGGCGATGTACCGGGAGCCGGCTGGAAACGCTCCCCCCATCCCCATCCCCGTCCCCGTCCCCGTCCCGGTCCCCCGCGCCCCCTCCTCCCGCAGGTAATTAAATACACCCGCGATGGAGAGACCTGCCCGCCCCGTGTGCAGGGAAGCGGGGCTGTGGGCACGGGGCTCAGCGTGCGGCGGGGGATTGACACGTAAGTAGGGCTTTACCTCCAGGGAGGCGGCTATTTCCAGCACAATCCCCGCCCGGAGCCGGAGCCGGGGCCGGGGCCGGGGCCGGGGCCGCGGCCGCGGGGCCGGCCGATCCTGTGGCGCTGCTTTCCCCTGGCAGCGGCAGTCGGGGCCTTCCCGGGCTTGGCTCAGCGGTGGGGCCTCCTCAGCACGGGCCCGTGAGGAGGAGGAGGAGGAGGGAGTGCGGGAGGGAGTGCGGTGTCAGGATAAATCGCGACAGTGAGGGCAGATATAAGGGAAAGGCGCCTTGGCCGCATCCCCGGGGCTGGCGATTGGTCCCGTCCCATCGCTTTGCGGCCCGGCCCCACGCTGCGGCCCCTTCCAGCCTTCCCTCTCCTCTCCCGGCCTGAGCCACCCGCGGGGCGCCGGGCGGCTGCCTCGGTTCAGAGCGCTGGGTTTGCCGGGCACGGGGCGGCTGATCCGCTACAGCCTCTGTGAACAGCAGAGGGAGAACGAAGCTGAGGAATCTTAGGGCAGCCTTCGGATATCTGAAGGGAGCCTCCAGGAGAGCCGGGGAGGGACTCTGTCAGGAAATGCAGTGACAGGACAAGGGGTAACGGTTTTAAATTGGAAGAGGGGAGACTTAGATTAGATACCAGAAAGAAATTCTTTGGTGTGAGGGTGGTGAGAGCCTGGCCCAGGTTGCCCAGAGAAGCTGTGGCTG
>JAOXNO010000005.1:5304390-5318890 GCA_028565335.1 Limnodromus scolopaceus
CGTGACCGAGCCCCGCCACTGCAGCGGAGGGGGCGGGGGAAGGGGGGGGGGGGGGTCGGGCCACGGTCCCGCTCCTCCGTCTCCGAGGGGTCTGTGGCGGTGGGCGGTCACAGCTGGCCCGGGGGGCGACATGGGGCCGCCCGTCCCAGTCGGCAGCTGTGGCTCTGTGTCTCCCCGGCAGTCGCACGCATGTGCCGTGGCGGTGCCATGTCTGCGCTCCCTGTCCCTCGGTGCCATGTATGTGCTCCATGCCCACATGGCAGTGCCACGCGTGTGCTCCTGCTCTGTCCCATCACTGCCACGCATGCGGTCCCAGTCCGTCTACTGGTACCACGCGTGTGCTGCCTGTCCGTCAGTGCCATGTATGTGCTCCATGCCCACCCAGCAGTGCCACGCGTGTGCTCCCGGTCTGGCCATCAATGCCACGCATGTGGTTCCAGTCTGACCATCAGTGCCACGTGTGTGTGCTTCCTGTCCATCAGTGCCACATGTAGTTCTGGTCTGTCCATCAGTGCCATGTGTGTGCTCTATGCCTACCCAGCAGTGCCACGTGTGTGCTCCTGGTCTGTCCATCAGTGCCACACATGTGTTCTGTGTCCATCAGTGCTGCATGTGCACCCGGTCTGTCCATTAATGCCATACATGTGGTCCCCATCTGTCCAACAGTGCCATACATGTGCTCTATGCCCACCAAGCTGTGCCACCCATGTGCTGATGGTCCATCCATTAATGCCATACATGTGGTCCCCATGCTGTCCATCAGTGCCATGCATGTCCTCCATGTCCATCAGTGCCACATGTGCTCCCAGTCTGTCTATTAATGCCATACATGTGGTCCCCATCTGTCCACCAGTGCCATACATGTGCTCTATGCCCACCCAGCTGTGCCACCCATGTGCTGCTGGTCCGTCCATTGCTGCCATGCATGTGGTTCCAGTCTGTCCATCAGTGCCACGCGTGTGTGCTTCCTGTCCATCAGTGGCACATGTAGTCATGGTCTGTCCATCAGTGCCATGTGTGTGCTCCATGCCTACCCAGCAGTGCCATGCGTGTGCTCCTGGTCTGTCCATCAGTGCCATGCGTGTACTCCATGTCCATCAGTGCTGCATGTGCTCCCAGTTTGTCCATTAATGCCATACACGTGGTCCCTGTCTGTCCATCAGTGCCATACACATGCTCCTGGTCTGTCCATTGGTGCCACGTGTGTGCTCTATGCCCACCCAGCAGTGCCACATGTGTGCTCCTGGTCTGTCCATCAATGCCATGCACGTGGTTGCAGTCTGTCCATCAGTGCCACGCGTGTGCTCCATGTCCATCAGTGCTGCATGTGCTCCCAGTCTGTCCATTAATGCCATACATGTGGTCTCCATCTGTCCACCAGTGCCATACATGTGCTCTATGCCCACCAAGCTGTGCCACCCATGTGCTGATGGTCCATCCATTGCTGCCACGCATGTTGTTCGAGTCTGTCCATCAGTGCCACGCGTGTTCTCCATGTTCATCAGTGCTGCATGTGCTCCCAGCCTGTCTATTAATGCCATACATGTGGTCCCCATCTGTCCATCAGTACCATGCATGTGCTCCTGCTCTGTCCATCAGTGCCACGCATGTGTCCCATGTCCATCAGTGCTGCATGTGCACCCGGTCTGTCCATTAATGCCATACATGTGGTCCCCATCTGTCCACCAGTGCCATACATGTGCTCTATGCCCACCCAGCAGTGCCACCCATGTGCTGCTGGTCTGTCCATTTCTGCCATCCATGTAGTTCCAGTCTGTCCATCAGTGCCATGCATGTCCTCCATGTCCATCAGTGCCACATGTACACCCAGTCTGTTCATTAATGCCATACATGTACTCCCTATCTGTCCACCAGTGCCATGCATGTGCTCCTGGTCTGTCCATTGGTGATACATGTGTGCTCCATGCCCACCCAGCAGTGCCACCCATGTGCTCCTGGTCTGTCCATCAATGCCACGCATGTGGTTCCAGTCTGTCCATCAATGCCACGCGCGTGCTTCGTGTCCATCAGTGCCACATGTGCACCCGGTCTGTCAATCAATGCTATACATGTGCTCCCAGTCTGTCCATCAGTGCCATGTGTATGCTCCTGGTCTGTCTATTGGTGCCACATGTGTGCTCCATGCCCACCCAGCAGTGCCACGCATGTGGTCCCAGTCTGTCCATTGGTGTCACACGTGCTCCCTGTTCATCAGTGCCACACGTGCTCCCAGTCTGTCCATTAATGATAGAATGATATACTCATAGAATGGATCGGGAAGAGACCTTACATATGGTCCTCGTGTCCATCAGTGCCATGCGTGTGCTCCTGGTCTGTCCATTGGTGCCACATGTGTGCTCCATGCCCACCCGGCAATGCCATGCGTGTGCTCCTGGTTTGTCCATCAGTGCCATGCGTGTGCTTCATACCCTCCTAGTGATGCCACATGTGTGCACCTTGCCTTCCACGCAGTGCCATGCGTGTGCTCCATGCACGCCGGCTCCGTGCTGGTTGAGGGCACGGCAGTGGTGCATACCGAGGGCTGCCTGCGTTGTCACCAGTGGTAGGGACGGCATGAGGATGTAGGAGCAGGAGTTAGGAGCCTGTGGGAACCTGGAAGAGGAATTTGATGTGTCAGGGAGTTGTCTGAGGCTGGTGCTGGAGGTGCAGGGCATGGTGGTGGCAGATCCAGCCTGAGCACGTGCAGCCACGGTGCCACACGCTCAGGGCTGGAGGCAGGAGGGCAGGTGAGGGCACTTCACTGGCTGAAGGGCAGTTTTTGTCACTGCCCCTCACCCCGTGCCAGCCACACTATGCCCATCCGACAGATCCCTGGGGTGGGAATTGAGTGCTGCAGGAGCCAAGCCATGGGTTAGCCATGCCAGAGGGGGTGCCATGAAAACAGGGGGGGGTCTGTGACACAGGAGCATTGAAATTAATTATTGAAATGCGCCATTGTAAATTTTGTTGACCCTTTCTACCCCACTGGACACCGCTCAAAAAATTCCCAGTCTCACCATCCAGCTTGCACTGGGCCCAATATGATGCTGATGGAGAGGGACTTGGGGAGTACAGAAGGTCTTCCTTGTTTGGGGTTTTCTACCACATAATAGAGGACGCCTACAGGAACTTGCTAGTGCACTGCAGTATTTTTGCTGACCACTAAAAATAAGATGGACATCCTTTCAAGCCTCAGTCAGCCATGGAAGCGCAGCTTTCTCAGGGGACTGCTGCAAGGAGCAGTTGGGGATGGAAATGGCAGAAAAGAGAAGGATGTTCTGCACGGTTGGGGCTCAGTGGGCAACTTTGTAGATAAAGTCAGGCTCAGGTCTTAGCTTGCTACAGCGTGTGGGCATCCCACCTGCACGGTGTGAAGCAGTGACCAGCTGAACTTGGTGTCCAGAACCAGCTGGCACTGGGGTGGCCATAGGGATGGGTGAGATTTCCTATGAACAGGCTTTGTGGGAGGTGTGGTGGTAGTTGGCTGTCCAGGAGTCCCAGGGAAGCTCTCAGGGCTGGATCCAGCTGCTTTGCAGATGTTGAGTGAGGAGGAGAGTAAAAGGACACTGCTTTTCCTGAGAGGTTGCTTTAGCCAGGGGTGGTGCTGCCTTCTTCACCATGATCAGACCTCCTGGCTGAGGTATCACTGAGTTCTCCAAATTCCCCACCTTGAAGTTCAACCACCCAGGAGCCAAGGGAAAAGGAAATGTCCTCTCGCACCACCGTAGGCACGGACAGAAGTCTTCTCCTACTTCAGCCTACCTATTTGAAGCTGAGGGAGGAGATTGTATGTCCATTGAACCTGGATATTTTCACATGAACAGCACCGATTTGGGTTTTATCACTGCCGTGGTGGTCATGATGACCATCCATTAGCTCCATCAGCGCAAAGCAGAGTCACAAGCATTATCTTTTCCTTAAAGATTAATCGACGCTCTGCCTTGGCGTGAGCAGCACTTTGCAGAGTAAGGCATCAGCTGAAGGGCCTGAGTCTGTCCCAGAAAAGGGGGGCTGAGGGAGGAGTGAGGAGCCGTGGTTGGTCACAGACTCTCTGAGCCTGCTCACTGCAGTTCGTTTGGGTGGACACGTACTTGGCTTGGGGTGAGCCGGTTGCTCCAGCCAAATGGTGTAGGAACGGCTGATGGAAGGGAAGGACTTCAGCGATCTTCTCTGCAGCTGTGACTGTCCTCTGTAGGAAATTGCTGGAAACGGCAGTATTTCCAGTGAGTGGCCTTAGTCTGGGGTACAGCACTCACTGGGCTTGACGTCCTTGTTTCCTGGTCTTCTAGCTGTGGCGAGCAATGTCCTGCCAGCCTTTCCTTTGACTGGGTGTCTCCTGTCTTCCACCTGGTTTGGTTTATTAATAGTTGCAGTTAAATATTTTGTCTGCTCTTTTATGTGAGTAGCTGTCTAGTCTTTCCTTTAAAAAGGTTTGGGGTCCACCTAGAAAGCGATACAGAGGGTCACTGTCTGGAAAGCATGGACAGGAGTTTCCCTAGTTTGGGTAGGGAAGGCCAGTCAAACCAAGAGCTGTTATCCTCTGAATGAGGATTTTGGGAAGACCACTCACACAGGGGCTGAGTGTTCAGGTCAATATTCTAGGTCCCAATCCAGCACGGATTCAACAAGGGTTTAACTTGGACTTCATGAGCAATCTCATGACATGCCAGATTATAATGCATGATATTGAGGCCACTCTTGTCCTTACAGATGGGGGGAAAAGAAGTGTGTTTGGTGGCACTGGGCCTTAAAGTGTTGGTTCTAGATGATAGATACTGGGTTGTGTAGAGCACACGGTGTCTGCTGAAGGCTTTTTTATAGACGAACAAGTGGTAACTCCAGGTCTATTGCTATTTATAATATATAAATAAAAATTGTTCTTAGTAATTTCCGACAAATATTAACTAGACATTAGTTCTCTTTGTAGCATATTTCAGGTACGGGTACTCCAGACCCTGGACTATTGTATTGGTTTGTGATTATTCTTTCACATACATGAAAACAAGGAAATGAGAAATTAATGATACTAGTAACTAGAAAATGCTTAATTGAAAATATCAGGGCGGCTTAGCTGAGATGGGAGTTGGATGGGTCTTTGAGAAACCTGGTCTAGTGGGAGGTGTCCCTGCCCATGGCAGGGGGGTTGGAACTCAATGATCTTTAAGGTCCCTTCCAACCCAAACCATTCTATGATTCTATCAAGAGGGAAGGCTGCCCTGCCTCTGTTGGATGGTGAGCATCTGGAGAAGGTACATGGTGTGTGCATAGAGGTCCCTTCTCAAGGGACAAGAGAAAGGGATGATCAACAGAAGTATGAGTCATCCAGACTGATAAAACCAGATAATTTTTACCCATCTCATAGCTAACCGGTGGAATTTATCACCACGGAGAGTGTTTGTGTATGAAAAAGGACCTGGTGCCTGTTGGGAGGTAGAGATTTAAGAAAGAGAAGGGCAAGATAAGCACTCGTGCTTTAGAGGTAAGGTTAAAACTGATGGTCAGGAGTGAGAAAGATGCTTCCTTTGAGGGTATTTCCTTCCCCAGGTTTTCGCTGTCGTGCTCGGCCCTTCCTCTGAAGCGTGTGATGCTTATCAGGGCAGGGGCAGCAGAGCAGGCTGGAGGGACTGATTCAGCTCAGCCATATTCCCGCGTTCCCTGTGTTTCCCACAGCCTTATTCCCAAGTTCCCTGTGTTTTCCACAGCTGTCCTGCTCAGCAGTGACAGCAATCGGTCCTCACCCAGCACACGGGCACGGCGAGTCCTCAGCCTCTGGTCCCACCTCCCGCTCCTTCTGCCAGAGCCTGGCTCATGCCTTAGTGGGGCAGGGTGGTGGGAGAGCTGGGACGGGGACCAGTGAGAGCAGTGACCTCCCCTCAGGCATGCGGGATGGTGCCAGGGACTCTCCCATCCACCCTGATAGTGGCCGATGGGGGGTGGCAGTGGTGGACACTTCCCGGCCGTCACCTCGGACACCCCCACAGTTACGTTGAGAGCTTACGTGGGAAAGTGATAACTGGAAAGTACCCTTCTCCTGGAAGCTGTTTTAAATGCAGTTTATCACCTGGAAATAAAGGCAGCCAAATAGTATGTAAAAAGTTGTGTACAGCAGCAAATGCCCCACAGCTCCCAGCTGGAGAAGGCGCCATCTCCAGCAACACTGGTTTTGTTGGTCAACATCTGGATTTGCACTTGAATAGGACCCAAACTGGAACCATTTACCAGATACCCCTGAGTGCTGCTGGGTGGGATCAGAGAGGCTGGCAGAGGGGTGGGTACGGGGAACTGAACACATCAGCGGATGCAGCCTGATACCGAGTGAGCTCAGGAGTTAATAACCATCACTTCTGCTGGGAGCTGGGAGTCCTTCCTTGGGAAAGGATAGAGAAATGTTGAGGTACTTATGGGATCACTGCGGATGAGTGTCTGGCTCTCGTAACTTCAGTCATTCAAAGCTGGACGGCCAGTGTTACCTGGGTGTCTCTGCTGCCTCTACAGTCAATGCGCGATGATGAGCACCTTCAGAAACCATTCATCCCGGTGCTCTAAACACTTATCGTGGAGTGAGATGAATTGCTCGCTGGAGCTGCCTTATTCTTGCCATCAAACACAAAGGGAGCCCGCGTGTCTCACACAGGCTGCGTCTGAGACTACCTGAGGCTGGATGGGAGACCTGTGGTCCAGCAATGGGACAACTGTGATCCCATCAATGAGACAGCTGTGATCCACCAACAGGAGAGCTGTGATCCATCAAAGGGACACCTGTGATCCATCAGTGGGACAGCTGTGATCCACCGACAAAAGGGGTGGATCCCAAAAGGGGAACGATCCCAAGTTGTCTCAGGAGAGTCATTTCGAGAGAGGTACAGAGAAGTATAAAGGTTCTGGTGAAGTTCCAGGCTGCTGTCTGGTTCTGGTTAGCCATATTGAGGGAATTTACCCTGAAATGAGTGCAGAGAGAGTTTCCTGGATTGTTCAGGAGAAGGGAGGGTGTCTTACAGAGGTGACTCAGTTCACTGATCTCAGCAAAACGAATGCTGGGAGAAGAGGAACACGGACCAAGCCACGGTACCACCTTGACATAAAAGGGAGTAGGAATAAACAGACTATGTATAAACCCACGCTCGAAATGAGGAGATGCTGACCAAGCATCAGAGCCGTCAGTCTCTACGGGAGCGATCTCAGAGGAGAACTGGGGAGAGAACCCGGCTGCTGCGAAAACGGAGCTTGGTCAGGTTATGAATGACATGACACAGTGTGGCTGCCGCTCGCAGCGGGCAACTGGGCATCGTTTAAGGTCCCTTCAGGTCCCTGTCCCCAAAGTGAGAAATCAGTTTTAATTCTCCCATAGTTTTTGCTAACGCTGAACGTAACCGGTGAGATTTTTCCGAGTAGAATTATTCTTGACTTTAATCAAAACCTAATTTAGATCCAGGTCAGATAATAAGTCAAAGCAGCTAAGGGTAGTCAGCAAAGAGTGTGAATTCCTTCTGGAGGCTATAGGATTTCTGTCTGTGTCACAGCACCAAAACATTATTTGGTGTGGCTTTTGCTGGGGAGAGGCCTGGGACTGACACAAGTGGAGGAGTTGGAGTTACAAATTGAATGGGCGTTTGTGGAAATAATAGAACTTTCCCCCCCACCTTGTTATTCTGTCTCCAGCGTGGCTTCAGAGGGGGATCGAACCACGTGGATTCTCAACTGATGTGCTTGCGGGGGGAACCCCCCCCCCGAAGGAGCTCAGGAGCCTGAGCGCTGTGGTAAGGACCGAAATACCCACCAGCTGCCAGGGCTGTGTGGGAGCCCGGGACAGGAACAGCCAGGGAGCTGCAGATCAGGACTGAGCTACATTTCCAGAGCTGCGTGGGGAAGTCTGATGGCACCTGCCCACATCCTCTGTGACTGCACATGATGCCACGTCTCCCTCAGCTTCAAGATCAGCAAATTTACCCTTCTCTGCTTTTTTTTTTTTTTTTTTTCTCTTTCGGGAGAAAGAAGAAAAAACCCAACTGGGAGACCACAGGTTTCCAGGAGAGGCTGTGCTAACGCGGTACGAGCTGTCACCAGGCGAGCCTTGAGGAGATGGGATGCCCTCTGCAAGCTGGAGCTCTCATTGTCTGTGTGGCAGAGGACAAGAAGGGAAGTCGTATGAACCAAAAATAGTCTTACAGTTTGGGAAGTGAAACTGTGTTCCTGTGACCTCTCACACTTGTGCTCATGTGCAGGGCAGTGGGTTGTCTTGCTCTCCCAACCGAGGAGGGGAGGGTTGTCTCCTTTCCTCCAGGTGTAACCTGTCCCTCCAGGCACATCTGCTTGGCCTGTCCTCCCCCTGTCCCATTCTCCTTTGAAGTCCTCACCATGGGTGCACTCCAGTAGCATCTGCAGCTGCAAACATCTGGAAGGGGCTTTCCCATGAGCCTGTTTACGCTGCTTTGAGGTCAGGGGATTGCTCTGGGTTCTGAGGAATCCCCGCTGCCTCTGCGGAACCTCTGGGCACAGCTGGCATGGGAGGGGAGAGGTGAGTCCTGGCCAGGGTGGGCAGCTCCGATCCTTTTGCGAGGCGGGGGTCTGGCCTTTAGCTTAATTTTTTAATTTACATGCTAGTGCTTTAAGGCATCACTGGCTGGTGGGGAAGGGAGGAAGCAGCAGAGACCTTGTGCCCGGGGAGGGCTGCCTGCTTCTCAGGGCCCCCAGGAGAAGCTGGGTTTAAATTTTCGGTGTGCTGGTGGGCACAAGCGCCCTTGTGGTGATATTTCTGGGTGGGATTTAATGGGCTCGGGCTGAATCCTGGAAGCCCTCGCAGCAGCGGGATAACGAAATGTCGGCTATTTTTCAGTCTGGCTGTATCCCACCTCCTAATACTTTAAACGCTTTGACACAGCTGTTAACTTTGCCGTGGATGCTCATCCATGCGGCTCATCCCTCCCCTTCCCTGCCCAGCTGGGTGCCCAGTGTGGTCTATGCCGTGGCCGCTGTGTGGGTGCTGCTCGTGGCCCTCCCTGCACAGGTTCCCCGGTGCGATACGTCTCCAAAGGCTCGTTACCACCAGACCCGGAGATCCTCGCCTGCAGCATCGCCCCCGGGAGACGCTGAGCGTGAGCAGAGCTCGTTACCAGTAACGGGACGAGAGGCACTGGGGCACTCGGCAGAGCCAGGCCACCAGCCTGCGGGATGCGGCTTCTTTCATTCAACTTTTTTTTGTGTCAGACCAGTGGCTGAGGGAGCACTGGGGCAATTTCTGTTGATTTTATCTGGGAGGCGTGTGGCTGGTTTTTTGCCCAATGGCTTAGAATTTTCTCCGGGATGTTGAAGTCTGGTCTGGTCCCAGAATAAAGCGGATTGTGTGTCGTCCTGGGGCTGAACGGGTTAATTTTTGTGCTTCTCTCCCCAGCTCGCTGCGGACTCTGGCTGGGACAGAACATCTGTCTGTTGCTATGGCTGCAGTACACTTGAAGGGGATGACTGGATAATTATTGCAAACATCTATCCTGCCTGATGTGCTCCCGGACCCTCCCTGCCCAAACGCAGGGGGAGCGGCCGCCGGGTTCGGGGCGCAACTTCAGTCACGGGGATCCTACCTAGGGATGGCGCGTTGGCAACACCTTTTCATTTGCATAATTAATGAGGCCGAGGCTGCAGGGCTCCTGGGAAATCCGACGCAGAGCAGCAGCGATGAAATGGCACGGAGGGCTCCAGCCTTCTCCGTGGCTCGTTAGAGCTCTGCTCGCTGATAACGCCCCGCTTCGGAGCTACAGGGGAGTTGTTCTCCCATTTCCATTAATTTACCACCCACTTCTATCTGAACAGATTGCTCTGGGCCTGATCCTGCGATACCTCCTGCCAGGCACAGGCCCCAGACCTGTCTGATGATGAGCAGGATCTGGGTCACACGCATCCCTCGGTGCGAACCCCATCACCTTCGGGGCCGTCTTCACCGGTCAGGGGCCTTGGAAGCTGCAAGGTCCCTGGGTCATGGCATGGACCCAAGGCTTCCCCGGCTTCTCCCCTCCTCTGCCTGCTGCTGGCAGTGCTGCCTGGACTCCCTGCCTGCGCTGCCACCGCCTGCAGCTCAGTGACTTGCTGGGTTGAGCTGTGCTTGCTGCTCGCCCCTGCAGTGCCCGGGCACCGTCCTGTGCGTACGGTTGCAGTGCCAGCCCTGTGACTGGCCGGTACGTCCCCCCGGTACGGGCACCGCTAGGGAAAGGTGGGCGGCTGCTCTGCGGGGCGATCACAAAATCATAGAATCATTATTCTATGAGTTAGGGTTGGAATCATACCAAGGTTAGAGTTAGAGTTACCTTGAAAGTCATTACCTCCCACCAGACCAGTTTACTCAAAACCCTGTCCAACCTGGCCTTGAACCCCTCCAGGGAATGGGGCAGCCACAGCTTCTCTGGGCAACCTGGGCCAGGGTCTCACCACCCTCACAGCAAAGAATTTCTTCCTAATACCTAATCTAAATCTCCCTTTTCAGTTTAAAACAGTCCCCCCTCGTCCTATCGCTCCACTCCCCCATAACGAGTCCCTCCCCAGCTTTCCTGCAACCCCTTTAGGGACTGAAAGGGGCTCTGGGGTCTCCCCGGAGCCTTCTCTTCTCCACGCTGAACTCCCCCAACTCTCTCAGCCTGTGCTCATAGGAGAGGGGCTCCAGACCATGACCTCCTCCATGGTCCCTGGTGCACAAGCAGTGCTGGTTGACCCCACTGCCAGCCACTGGCTGGTGATTCCCCTGGGATTCCCAGCTTCGCCTTGCAGCTGCACATGCTTTCCCCACGGTGTCCTTCTCTGGGAACGTGGCATGCCCCAACCCCATATCTCCTGGCAATTCCTTCCTCTGCTCCTAGGAGTCAGCCTGTGCCACCAACGCCTGCCCACAACACCCACATCCCCTTTATTCCTGGTGTTGCTGCTGTTCTTTTGCCTACTGGCATTTAACTGTGTCCTGGATCTGACCCTGGGGGTGTTATAAAACCCAGATCCAGCCCTGTGGGATGTTCTTGTTTCAGGCAATTCCCACTTCTGAATTAATAGAGCAAAAAAATAATGCAGAAGTTCCCCTTCTGACAAGACAACTTCAATGCATCCGTTGTACTTTTTTTTTTTTTTCTCTTTAGCAACACGTGGTGGGGTAGGAAGTCTCTGAGGGGATCTGGGACCACAGTGAGTGCAGACCTCCACAGCCACCGGCCAACAAACAACGTCACAGCCAGGACCCTCCACCGGGGCCACGTTCCCTCTGCAGAAGTCTAGGTAGGCTGTGCAGGACAAGGCTGCCTCTTGCTTTTCTGTAACACTGGCAATAAATAGTAACACAGAACATCTTCATGCAGCACTTCGCATCTGCAGAGCACCCCACAAGAACTGGTCAGTGAGGAGCATTTCCAGAGGCTGAACACCTTGCTGGAGGCTGGTGGCAGGTAGGGACCAGGGCCAGGTCAGCGGGACTCTCCATCAGGCAGAGCTGCCTCTTTAAACAAAGGAGGATGGCAGGGGGAGAAGTGTGGGCTGCTCCGGTCCTGTTTGATCCTTATCATCCCTACGTTTTTGTGTATGATTCAATAAACTCCTTTGCTTGCACAACTTACATGATTCTCATCGGCATGACTCAGGTGCAAGTGATCTGCTCACATTAGCAAGTGGTAGAGTTTGTAGCCCCATGGCTACAAAACCTTCAAGAGATCCTAATTTTGATTCGGTGGGCCTGGAGGGCAGAGCCGAGTGCTTCCCTCCCTGAGGCTGTTGCAGAGGGAATGGGGCAAATGAGGGTGGCAAGAGGATATGTTCCAAGCTGGCTCTGCAAAGTGGGCATGGCTGAGGCTGGCATCTGCTTGCTAAATCTGCAGAAGAACCTGTTAGAATTTGGGAGGCTCCTGGAGACCCTCTTCCCCCAGGAGCTCATCACATCCAGCCCCTGAGGAAGCTCTGGGATCTGCTGTCCTGGGTCAGGCCCTGGCTTCAGGCAGCCAGGGTGGACCGGGTGCTTGGGGAGGATGTGCATCTGCTCCAGGGAGCTGGTTGTAAGGGCGCTCAGCACCTCTGAAATCCCAACCATCGGGATGCCCAGCTCTGTTTGGAGGTATCTCACTTCTCTGTGTCGGTATTTGGAGGTGATTGCCTGAAAACACACGGGGCATCTGTGAACTGCAGGTCTTCAGGAGTGTGTCCAGGTGGGAGGATCATGGTGGGAGACGGAAAGACGATGACACTCTATGCTCACAGGAGGGTCCTGTATCTGTGGTGTCCTGCAGCTGTGGGGAAGCTTCTCCTCCAGCCCCAGGTCTGCAGGCGCTTTAGGGGACAAGCTACCTGCAGCTTCTGCTCCTATTTGTAATTCTGGGGGAAGGGTAGGAGGGCACGCGGTGTCCCATGGCAGGGCACAGGGCGTTATCTCCTGGCAGTGCCCCAGTGCTGGTCCAGCGGTGACTACTGTGCCCCTGGCCCAGCCCTTATGGGAAGAAGGGCTCTTGGGGACAGCTTTGGTTTCCATTCTCCCCAAGACTGCAGGCAGGGAGGAGGACAAGTGAGTCACCGCAAAGCCACGGCTGAAACGCGGAGCCGTGCCCGGCAGCCTGGGGAGTGGGGCAGTGGTTGCGGGGGAACAGGAGGAGCGGGTTGCGGTGCTCCCCCAAGGCCAGTCCTCGCCTGGAGCTCGAGATGGGGACTGGTGTGGGGATGGAGGCTTGCCATCTCCCCTACCTCCTGGGCTTGGCCCCATTTCCAACGTGTCTTGGCACCATATGGCGCTTGCTTTATTTGTTCTGCTGCGACTTGGGAAGGAGGGCAGTGTTTCATTGTCTGGCAGAGGAGGTGGGACGCAGGCACAGGAACATGCCCGTGTCCCGTGGGATCAATGCCTGAGCCAGGCGCTCCACGTCTCGCCCGAGTTCCAGGTCAGCGTCCTCATCCCTGGTGCGGCCCTTTTGCTCCAGAGGGGCTTCCCCGGAGAGTCGCTGCCGGAGATTCACCCGCCCACGTGGCTCCGGAGATGAACCGGCACCGCCTCGTGCGGGAGCATCCCGGTGCGGAGCATGACCGACCCGCAACGGGACGCTGCCTGGTAGGAGGAAAACGTGGCAGCGCCGTTACTGACTCATCAGAGCACAGGCAGCAATTCTGCGACAGTGATGCCGGGCTTGCCCAGCACCAAAAAGTGACAGCACGCTCCACCCACCCGGGCTTGCGGGGAGCAGGAACCTTCTCCGCATGCCCGCTGTCTGGGGGAGCCGCCGTCCCGCGCGCGTCTCCCCATCCTGCTCCGTGGCATCCCAAATCTCAGCCTACAGCCGCCCCCACGCTCCCTCTGGCCCTGCCTTTGCCTTCCCTCTGCCGCTCAGGGCTCAGCTCGCTCCCACCGCACCACGGAACGGGGAGGGGGGGGAGGAAAGCTGCCTTAGAGGCTCAGAGGCCCAGCCCTGCCCAGATTTGCATATTTTTTACTGGCCCCTAAACAAGACGTTTCTCGGGGGAAGTGAATGCGTCGTCCTCTGTCCCCAAGGGTGATGCGCGGTGGGATGGCAGCCGCCTCTCAAGGAGGGGACCGCGGTCCCAGCACCCGCTGCGGGCTCGCCGCAGGCACAGCCCCGCTCTGCACGCTGCTGGTCTCCTGCTCTCGGCAGGGAAAGCTCTTTTCTTGGTGGTTTCAAAATTCAGGGGCTTTAATGCTACTGACCTGGGACCAGCTCCTGTCCCTCTTGGCTCGCAGGACTCCTGGAGGCGGCCGGGCCGCAGCCGCCTGCACAAACCTGCGCATTTTTATTTTTATTTTTTTTCCCCTAGAATTTCCAGCCTGGCCCTCCTCTCGTGGATAATTGAGTCGCCAGGAGGAGAAGCCGGGCGAGGAGGGGAGAGGACGGGGGGAAACTTGCAAAGTCAGCCACGGAGAGGGGAATCTGTGTCAGAAAGCATTACAAAAGGGAGCTGGGGGGATTGGCTCCAGTGGCTTCCAGTTGCTGTTTGTTTGTGCCAACAACCCCTTAGGAGATTGCCCAGCGCAACGCGCGGCTCTTTCTTTCCCTGCGTCCCTCTCTCTCTCTTTCTCCTCTCTTTCTCCTCTCTCTCTCTCTCCCTCTCTCTCTCCTTTTATTGCACTGCAGACTCCGGCTGGGACAGCCCATCGCTGTTGCTATGGCTGCAATATGCGGGGAGGGTTCGGCCGGATAATAATCACCGGAGAGCATCTCCCTCCTTTCCTGCCCTGCGGTTCTCCCGGTCCCCCTCCGACCCCTCGAGGGTGGGTTTGGGGCGGGGGGGGACGACACAACCTGTCCGGCCCCTCCACGGGCAAAAGCCGCAGAGTGGATTTGTATTATTTATTTTTTTTTTATTAAAATAATAATAATAAAATTTATTTATACCCGGGAGATTAGACAGGGCTGTGCGCGCCGCTGCCAGCACTCGCAGGAGGAGGAGGAGGAGGAGGAAGGAGAGCAGGGCAGCTCCGGGCTGGGCGGCAGCCAGCAACACCGGGGAGGGGAGCACCGGCGACCGGGAGCGACGGGCGGGA
>JAOXNO010000005.1:5323436-5341825 GCA_028565335.1 Limnodromus scolopaceus
GGTGTTGGATGGGGGCGGGGATGCGGGGGGATGCGCGGTGCTGCGCGGTGCTCTGGCGCCCTCTGCTGCTCCGCGCTGCGCACCGCGGCGGGGGCGGGGCGGAGGGGTGTGCGGGGAGCGGTGCCCGGCTCCCCGGCGGTGCCGTGAGTTTGCACGGGCTCTGCACAGGGAGGGAGGGGCCCTTAGTGGGGCCCCCTCACCCCAAATTCTGCCCCGCAGGGATGCTGAGCTGAGGATGCTGAGGGGACCCCTCTCGTCCCACCCAAGCCCCACAGCCCCGGGGGGAATGGGCAGAGACAGCCCCCAACCCCGGGGGATGGCGGGTCTGGGCCAGCCCGGCGGTGGTGTGAAGCAGTGTCCCAGCAAGGGAAGGGTTCTTGGTCTTGCTTGCAGCCCCCAAATTTTCTCGCAGGAAGGTGAGTGGTACCGTGGTGCCTGTGGGTACCAGTGCTCCCAGTGGCCTCGGTCAAGCAGCACCTCCTGTCCGCAGGCTGGCACTGTCCCACGTGTTATTCACCGTCCCATCCACCACCGGCGTGGAACAAAGCTTAGGGATGGATTTGGGCTCAGCCAGTGACGGGGACATGCGCTGTCCTTCCTTGGGCTGCTGCCCCAAAACCCAGCCCAACGGGCACGATGTGCAAGGGCTGGCGCCGCCTCGGGGCTCGGTGCTGTTATGGATGTGGGGGGGATGCTCTGAGAGGGGGGGGATGCTGTGGGTGCAGCGGCCGGCATGGGCACCTCGCCTGGTGTTCTGCGGCAGCCGATCGGCGCTGGGACTTGTTAAGAGCACGCGTTCAAACAAAGATATTCCCCGGTGTGGCGAGATGTCTCAGCAGCACAAGGGTTAACCTTGCTTTCCCTCTCTTTCCATGGCGAGCTCGGTGGTGGTGTGGTCGGGGATAACCTCGTTAGCGGCTGCGCTGCGGCAGCGATGCCCCTGGGACAGAGCAGCCCTATAAAATGGAGCTGTGCGCTGCGGGGGAGCGCTGGGAAATGGTAGCTGAGCCGCCTCGGCGGGCGGCTGGCAGGGCGCTCCCCCCACCGAGCACCAGCCACTCGGGGTGTCACGGAGCGGGGCAGCTGGACCGGGATGTTGGGGACAAGGCGGGTTTGTCATGGTGGGTCCGGGTGTTGTTAACGAAGCTGTGGCTGAAGGGGAAGCAATTGCAATCAGTCCTGGGTAGGGCTGCCCCCAAGGGTGCCGTGAGGGGTCAGCCCAGCCCTGACCCTGCAGTTTGGGGGGCTCCTCTCAGGGCTGCAGGGCGGGCACTCAGGGCTGGGAACGTGGGTGCACTGAGGGACCTCGCACTGGCCGTCAGAGCATCCATGTTGTGCCAACCACGCAGCCCCAAGCCCCACAGTGGGGTCTGGGGAAGTCCAGCGATCCCTTCCTGGTCTGCCACCTCTCAGATGGGCTGGTGAGCTCCCGCTGCCCTTCTCGGGGCTGGTACTGGCACCGGTGCCCAGGAATTGTTTGCTGCCTGTGCCACAGGCCCTGTTTCTGGTGGCCACCTCCCTGTGCTGCGGGAGAAGATGGGTTCCTTATGCCTCAGCATTCATTCGCTCTGGTGATCGACAGCCTGCGGTCTGGCTGAGCAACCCCAATTGTTCCCAGTGTGCCTGGACAAAGAAGTGCCTAGAGAGATGGCAAGGCTTAGGAGAAGAAGACATGCTAGGAATATTTCCACTGCCTTGGACACCACCAGTTTTTCCCCACCCCACCCCCTTCCTGCAAGAATGGGAGGCAGCAGCTCAGTTTCACAGGCAGGGTGGGATGGCTCCCTGCATGTCCCAAGCGGGGCGGGAGCAGGAGAAGCCTGTCCCAAGGCAGGATGAGCCTTGGGGACTGTGTTCCTGGGGAGTGTGTCCTCAGCAACGTCACGGTGCTGCACTGAGCATGGTGTTTGTTTGTCTGCTCCCGGTAAGGGATGCAAATGCTGAGTCTCCCTGGAGCACGGGCTGTGGGAGCCCCAGGTAGCCCCATGCATCCCCTGCAGGTCCCTGTCCCTGGGGACTCATGTGGCACCGCAGGGTGGTGGCTCTGCCCTGGGGCCTCCTATGTGCTCAGGACTGCCGTTTCCAGGCAGAAAAATTTTGGGAGCTGCAGTTTGCAGCTGATGGCTTTGCTCGGTGACAGCCTGGGTGCTGCATGGCCCCAAAACCTGGAGGAATTGGGGAGGGGAGCAGTGAGGGGTGAGGAGGGGCAGGACTTGCTTCATCAGCCATGATGGTCCGTGTGGGATTAATGCCATTATGGAGGCAACGCCTGTTCCTTTCCCCCTGGGCTGGTGTTCAGCTGGGCCAGGTCTGAGCACTCGCATGCATTGCTGCACCCTCAAGCCGTGGGCTTCCCCTGGCATGGGGCTCATCTCCAGGATGCTGTTAGGACCATTGCCCACTGGTTCTTCTCCCTAGCTTGTCTTGCTCACCACGGCTCATTCCCAGCTGCTGGCCAACCCTGAGATTTTTTTGCCCCGTTTTGCAAATGGGAAAGCTGGGATAGGGATAAAGACTGGGCTTGTGATGCCCTTGGCATGGGGCGGCTCCCGGCGAGGTCTGCGAAAGCGGAGGGTTCCCGCAGGAGCTCTGCTGGTTCTCACATGACCCGCTCAAGGTCAGGCGGAGCAGGCAACGAGCCCCGGTTCCTTCCTTCCCCGCTGGCCCGCGGGCTCGAGGAAGGATCGGAAGCGGAGCCTGCGTCTGCTCTGCCACCTCTGAGCAGGGGGAGGGCGGCGGGAGCCACCGAGGCTTTTGTTCTCGGGGCTTGGAGGGCTCCTTCACACGCGAAGGGAACAGCATCGGCGTTTCCAGTGGGGAGAAGATGCCGCATCCGAAAACATCCTGGGTCCCTCGGTCATTAGCAGCCGCCACGGTTGAGAATCAATCTCCCGGTTGCTCTGGTGTGGTTTTGCAGGAGGCTGGCAGGGATGGGTGTGTGGGACAGCTGGGAGCACGGGATCCATTGCAGCCTGGCTCCTGGGGACTGCTCTGCTGCGTCCCCTGGGTTCAGCAGAGACTGCCCGGCAGCCTGGGGTGTAATAAGGTGGTCCCTGAGGCAGCAGAGGCTCCTCACTGTGGTAAGCAGGGCTCCATGAGTCCCTAAACACGTGAGAGTGTGACACTGCTGTGGCTTCCTCACTGCAGAGCTGCCCCTGCCCCGCTGCAGCTGGGAAAGCCCATGTCTCCCCCCCCCCCCCCTCCTGCAGAGGGGACCTGGGCAGGAACGAGGGGGCTGCAGCACGGCTGCCCCCGGAGGAAATGGGCCGAGAAGGTCCTCGGGGAGGCAAACCGCTGCAGGAGCAGAGAGTCAGCGTCACCCCAAGCTGTAAGAGGCCCCTGTTTCCCCTGCGCCCGCTGTCCCGTGGAGATTAGCTCTCGGCTGGCTGGGCTTGACGGGCAGCCGGAAGAGGCAACACACGCCGAGCACCGCGGGGCCGCACGGAAACCCGGGCAAAACGGGCACCGTGGCAGCCCCTTCCCTCCCAGCTGTGGCTGGGTCCCCACTCAGCCCTCCCTGTGGCTGTGCCAGGCTGCGCTCACCCCTCGCTGAGTCCCAGCGTGGGTGGGGGGGGGGGTCCGGGCATTTGCCATCACCCCACGTGCTGGTGACAAAGCCGGGGGACACGCTGTGCAGTGAAGGCATGGCTGTCAGGCTGTGTTTCCCAGCGCTGTGCTCGCCCCCCCTGGGGCCAGCCCGATGGAGCGGGCCACTTGGTTCCCCCAGGGCTGGTGCCTCCGGCTCCTTCCCGGTGCCCCTTCCCCGCCGGGGCTGCCAGCTCGGCTCATGCACGGCCAAGTGCGCGGGATGAAAGGGCTCTCCCGGGGTACCGGGGAGCGCTGGTGGCAGCACGAAGGTCACGCCGCGTCCCGGCAGCGCTCTCTAATGCCGCCGATGAGAGATGCCCGTGGGGATCGCGGAGCAGCATGGAGGTGACCCCTGCGCTTGGGGTCAGCGGGCCGCGGCGTGCGTCAGCCCCGAGCGGCTTAATCCCAACCGGGCTGGAGGAGGAGGAGGAGGAGCGCGGTGGGGCGGTGGATTCCTGACCCATAACTGGGCCTGGCATCTTCTCCGGCATCGCTGTGGTCCCACCTCCAGCCATAACTGGATAGGGTTGCGCGGTGCCGCCCTGGCACCAGGAGGGCAAGGAGAAATAAATGCAACCAGCAGCAGAAAACATGAAGCAGCAAAATTCCTTTTGTCCTGAGAAAGCAGCCCCCTGGACTGTTTCTTCCCCCTTGAAATAGCTTTTCCTGCCACCCAAAAGGAGATGGAATATTCTGCAGAGCATTATTTCAATGGACTATTTTTTAATTTTTTTTAAAATTTACTGTAATCCTGTGACAAAGCTTGAGATGCTTGTGAATGGCCTGATACGTGGGAAAAGAAATATGCAAATACTGTCCCCAGGTTTGCCAGCAGGATTCTCCGAGCTGTTTCCCAAACACACGGCTCAGCCTGTACCCGTCGTTGGTTCTGGTCACTCCTGCGGCGCCGCGGGAAACGCAGTGCAGAAAAATGCTGGGTTTTCCGCAAGCTGAAAACCTGCGGGTAAAGCTGGGAGTTGCGGGGAGCCTTGTGATGCCTTCCTCCCAGAAACTGTCTTTTTGTGTGTGGCTTTAACTGGAAGCAGATGCAGGCACGGGGAGCCGCCGTGCTTCTCGTCCCACAGCAGAGTTGCAGGATGCCCCAGGACAGGGAATTATTTCAGGTGTAGGCTGGGAACGGAGAGGATCTTCTTGGGATCTTGCCCAGTGCTGCTGTTTATTCCCTGTGCTGTGAGGAAGGTGGGTCAGGGACAGGGAGGTGCCTCGGGCAATCCCTGCGGTGGAAGGAGAGCGCTGGGAGAGGGAGCTTCATTCAGCTCTGCCTGGGAGGAGGCTCCAGTGAGCTCTGGCTGCCAGGAGGCACTGGGCAATTAAACAGTCTGGACACAGGAGGAACCTCGGTGACTGTAATCAGGTCAGGGGCACCCCTCTGCTTCCCGGTGAAGAGCTTATCCTCGCTGTTAGACAGCTGAAAAGTTGAATTAATAGCACGGCGTGGGGTTTGGCCGTACATCCACCGGGAAACGGGCTGGATCTACCTGCACAACGTCACACAAACTGCAGATTACAGAGCTGTTTGCTAGAGCCCAGCACACACAAACCAAATTTATCTAGTCTCCCCTGCCTCAGGTGTCTTTCTCCCTGTGCACGGAGGCAGACGTTTGGTTGTTTAAGATTTAAAATAATCTACCACTGAAATAACTTTTCCATAACGGGGCATGATTGGGAAGGATGTAATCAATCCCTTTCTCAATACCAGAGAAGCGAGCACTAAGTGATTCACCAGGCTGGATGCTCTCCCTGCTCCCCTTGTCCCCTCTGCTTAATTCTTCCAGGTTTGAAAATTACTCTTTGCTTCTATTTCTTTTTTTTCTCAAAAAATCAAGTTCTGATACAAATGGAGCAGGATGAGAATGCGTTTATTTCTTTGCTATTTTAATACAAGTATCCATGTATTTCCGACCACGCTTTCTCGTAACAGTATAAAAACCAGATGAGTGGACTTGTAGCTTCTTTCAAACACTTGCCAAAGTGGCAGGTTCTGAGGGATTGATGGGTCCTTCTGGGCCATGACACCACCGCTGCTTGTACAGCCTTGTCTTCTCTTATCAGGGCGTTAGGAGTCAGCTGGGAAAGAGCAGATCTGCAGGCCCACAAGGAGAAATTAAACATCCTGGACAGATGTCGGGTCAGGCCCGTGCACTTTCAGCTGAAGCTTTCCAGACTGGTCTTGACCCGTTCCATTTCATGCAGAAAACTGTAGAACTGGGGCAAAGTTAACTCTGCAGGGAGAAAAAAAAAAAAAGAGGCATAAAGCCTTAGATTTCGGGTTACGCTTCTAACATTGGAAAAGCCACTCTGGTGCTACCACAGAGCAACTGGTGTTCACCTAAACTAGGCAGGATTAGACACTTTGGCTCTCGGCAGCTGTTTCTTCACACTGGGCTGCGTGGGGGTTCCAGGCTAGGAATCTCCTAACAGCAACCGACACTTGGGAATTGTTTATTTTCTTCATCTGCCGTGCTCCTCTGACTGCTTTTCACGGCTCCGTGGCATATCTATTTTTAGTTACGCAAAGATGCAAAGGCTGCCCAACAGTCCGTGTCCCTAAATTCTTCAAGAGTGACTGTGGTGGGGAGAGGCCAGGGCAGGAGCAGCCGCAGCATCCAGCAGCGATGCTCTCGCAGTGACCCCTGCTGGGTCTGTGCCCAAAGCTCCCCCACCACCACCAACACCCAGGAGCTGCTGCTCCACTTTTCTTGCACTCAAATGTTTGCTTCTTTTCCAGAACGGTTAACTCACCTATATATACATTTTCCGTTTGGCTCCCTTTTTTAATCACCAGTTTCAGCTTGGGGGAAGAAAAAGCAGAGGTATTTTAATTCAGAGAGACCTGTATTCCGAGCACCACGAAAAGACAGAAGAGCAGGAGTCTGTTGCGAGTTTCAGACAGCTTTGACAGGCTTTTTGGGAAGTGTCACTATAGGAATAGGTTCCTTAGGCACTGGGAGGATCTCTGGAAGTCCTTATAAATTATCAGATTCCCCTTCCCTCCCCAAGATAGCATGACCTTTGCTAGATTGAGATTTTTGAACAGCTTTCTGGGGTGGGCTGTGCTTCTGTGAATACATGATGTCTTCAGAAGAGAAACAAATCGCAGCGTGTCTGCTGGCAGTTGCGCTCAGCAGACTGAAGGAGACACCCTGTTGCAGTTTGTTCCTGTGAGATCTAGCTTTTCCTCCAGTCCCTCTCACAGCCAGCACTTCCCACATGCCTGGTCATAGCTTGTTCCTGAACTGCACTACAACTCGAGCTCTCTGATGTAGGAGATTTACCTGTAAGAAGATACTTCCCACTTTTTCCAGTTCACTGCTTCCAGCAGTCACTGTGAGTCAGAAAGAAGGGAGATAATCTGTTAGCTAAACTGTGAAATAAAAAGTTATTTAGCTGCTATCAGGTTTCCCAACCTGTTCAGTTTCTGCTTTAGTTCTATTACCTCCAAACTTCCACTCCATATCTATCAGCTGGTTAATCATCAGCGTCTGACCAACAGCCAGGCGTGTCAGGGTGGGGGAATTCACCTTCCACTGCCAGAGCAAAAGACACACAAGCAATCAATTCAGAGAGGGCTCGATTTATGTTACCTGTAACTTCAGCAACAAGTCAGAAGGGAGGTGGACTGATGGCAGAAGCCCAAAGTGGAGGTGTGCAAAGGGGCAAGCTAATGCGGTCGGGAGGGCTTCCAAAGATGTTCGAGTCCTGCTAGGATTTCCATCTGCCTTGTCACTTCTGTAAATGAAACTCACTGTTTTTTGTTTTAACACTGGTTCGGTGTAACAATATCTGCGCCAAAAGTCATGTGTTCGTGTAAATGCGTGACCCCAGGGCTCAAAGCAGGAAAACAATCAAATGAAAGCCACACAGAAGTGCAGGAATCACTAAACCGATGAGGTAGAGGCCACGACAAACCAGAGGTATCATTAGACAAAGTTATCCTTATTAGTTATCCATTTAAAATTCTGAGCTGGTTTGGAAGAAAACAGTCAGAGTGCTGACACATCTCAGTAGCCCAGTGGGGTTTTACAAGTTCCCACTCAAAGACTGTTATTTTGTTAGCTTAGAGACAAGAAAAAATATACTAATACCTGTTCTGCAAAATAACTGGCTTTTTCTTCACTGAGGCCTGTGGGAGAAACCATATGAGATTACTATATGTGATAAATATTAATTATTTTTTATTTAGTGAAAGTCATCTGACCTACCTAGAGCAATAAAATCTGCTCTGACTTGTTCGGAAGACAAATTCCTCTTCAGGGCACCTGAATAAACAATGCAAGGAAGAAAAATCACTTTTTCCTGAGTCACATAAATGCTGGGAGGGAGACCCTGCGATAGAAAGCCTCTGTTCTTGGACTGTGTTTTGAAACAAACCACAGCTCGTCAAGATAGGAAATACAGTTGTGCCTGCTGGTGTCTTTGCAGATGCCCAGTGCTTTAAAAGTCAGGGCGATGGAAGTGCCTGAGAAAAAGAGGGAGAGATTTCATTGCAGGTATCCATGGAAACAGCAGCAGCGGTTGTGTTTTGAAGTTGCTGCTTTCCCTCCTATAGAAGCTTTGCTTGTTAAAGGAGAACTGTTAAGGCTGGCAGGCTACTAATTTGACCTACCTGCTGTGTTTTGGATTATGGGTGTGAACGTGTGCATATAACACTTTCCCCTGCTGTGCCTGCCTCCTTTGTTCTGGGGCACAGGCAGCACATGGAAGTTTACAAGGATTCTGTTCTCCAAAGCCAAGAGCAGGAATCTCATAAATTCAAAGAGACTGCCAGGCCCACGTGGCTTTCCGTCTGTGTCGCACACAAAGTTATCGGCTGTAATCTGTTCCGATACTGTCTGTGGCATCCCAGAGCTAACGAAAAGTTGCAACGGGATTGGAGCCAGCTCACACAAACAGCAACGACGAGATTGAGTGCACCTAGGCCAGAATCAGGAGGGGAGAAAATGCCGATTCCACATTAAATGCCCCCAAGACAGTTGTAGGAAAGGAAATTATCCACTGAAAATTATCCAGCAGAAATGGCTCAAAGTAGTAGAATGAAAATTTAGACCAAATGCAGGAAACAGTTGTGTACGGCTTCACCGCTGTGAGGAAAGCTATGGGAAACCCAGGACTGAAGGATAATAGCAAGGGACTATTAATAACAAGAAGGATCAATGGGATGAACATGCAGTGGAGGTGTTTGATGCATTAACATGTCAAACAGCAGCCACAACATCACAGTAATCTCATAAAGTGCTGGAGTCTGGGGTATTCAAAGGGAATCCCCCTGCCCCTCTTCCCCACTATTTATGAATGAGGAACTGCTGGACACATAAGTGTTTTTCTAAAACGAGACAGCAAGGACACGTCTCCTTTACATGGCCTAGAATTACGCTGGTTTCCAGCCCGCTCTAGAGGGGTGCGTACACTGTCTTATCTGTCTCAAACAGCACTTGTCCTTGTAGGAATTACAGCGCCGGGTCACTTGGATAGAAGTTCCTACAAAGACTTAGTGCCAAAATAAGCCTGGTCTGGCAGAAACAGATTTACAAGTACAAGTTAAACCAAGCACTGTCACAGTGTTCTGCTTGCATTTAATGCATAGATATTTAAGTGAGTTTAGTTAAGCCTGTGAAATGTGCATGCAGGAAGGGTGTAAAGAATACAAAGCCCAAGTCTCCAAAAAAGGGACTTTTCTACAAGAGGATTTTTGATTCTTAAAGACTAGGGCATTTATTAGGTACCATTAGCACTTATTGTGCAGACCAAGTGCACTGCAGTACCGAAGACACACTTTAGCAGCATGCAGGAATGGATGCAATAGTTTTGGCCTCAGGGTAGCATATGCAAATGTATCACTTACCATTAGGTACCAGAAGAATACTTTTGACAATGTTTTTCAGGGGACCCAAGCTGATTTTATTCATGGTGGCAAAGTCTGAGAGCTGAGTCAGAAACCTTTCTACCTGTTCAAGAGAAAGAGCAGCGACACAATCTTATCTCTGCGTGTTTCTCACCAGAGAGCTGCATTCACACACTTCTCCAAGTTCTCTGCACATGCCTTACCTCCTTGGGCTCTGTCAGAAAGCGGAAGAGCACTTCAGTCAGCGCTGAGAATTGCTGTGAAGGAACAGGAGAGCGTTACGGACTTGGACATCGGCATGCATCATTTCTCAGCACCCTGCCACCCCCTTCACCACCATGACAAGGTGACGATTTACCACACTGATGCAGCTCCACCTGTCCCCAGTACATTGGTCCCAGAGTTTGACCTCCCGTGCTGGCAAGGTGCCCCAGTCCTCGGCATTACAAGATGCCTATGGATGGGATTTCCTCATGGATGCTTTTTAGAGACTCTCAAAGGGTTTGAGCAGCTGGTAGCTGGCACTGCACGGGGCTTTTGTGACTCTTGGCTAATCAGAAGCTGCTGTTCTATCCTATGTATTCCATCTGTGAGTGGGAAAAGATGCAAACATCTAGTCTCATGTTTCACAAATCCCGTGGGGTTACCAAACTAACTCAGAAAAGGAAAAGAACCAATTAGAGGTCTAGTCGCTGCCTTCAGTTTTCTGGCAGGGCTGGAGAGCCTGCCTATAGGGCAGAGCACCACCACCCTCCCTCCTCTGCCGTACCAGTGCTGTCCATGACCTCCTGAGTACGCCTGGCTGGTCCGCTGCTGCACGTGGCTCATCATGTCCCACACTCGTTGTCAGCCATGTTACAGAGGTAGCACCTGGCTGTTACCTACAGTTCTGGCAAGCTGAGCTAAAAAATCTACAGCTCTTTCACTAACTTCAGTGAGAGCTGAATCAGCTTCTGCAGTGGATCAGCGACCTGGAGGCCGATGTGTATCACCGACTGGGACAATCACAACCCGAATGTGGAGAAAACCCAGCGCTTGACAAGACCCTACGGCCTCCACAGGGCACGACGTGAGCCCCTTCATCACCTGGAGCACCTTGTGGCCCAAAAAACAGGCTCCTGTCATGTGTGGGGCTGTGCCGCTGAGCAGGGGGGCATGCTTTGCAACCCTGCCCCAGACACCAGAAAACGTGGTTCCCTTCTGGAGTGGGCTGAGACCTGGCAGGGACCGTGGCACTGGAGCCTAGAGGCCTGAATGGGCCTGGTACTGGGGCTGCTCTGGGCAAACATGGCCTGACTGGGCCCGGTACTGGGTGTTCTGGGGGTGCAGGGCCTGACTGGGCCTGGTACCAGGGCTGTTCCAGGATTGTGGGGCCTGGAAGGCCGATGGTGCCCGGTATCAGGGCTGCTCCGGGGTTGTGAAGCCTGCTGGGCCCAACTGGGCCTAGTACCGGGGTGCTCCAGGAGTGCAGGGCCTGACTGGGCCCAGTACCGGGGTGCCCTGGGGGTGCAGGGACTGACAGGGCCCGGTACCGAGGTGCTTTGGGGGTGCAGGGCCTGACTGGGCCTGGTACCGGGGCTGCTCTGGGGGTGTGGGGCCTGCTGGGCCCGACCTGGCCCGGTACCGGTGCTGCCCCGTAGCTGTGGGGCCGGCTGAACCCGTGTGGCGGCTCGTTCCGGCCAGCTGCGGCTGCCCTGGAGCCCTCGGCCCCGCGGTATCCCGGGCCGGGGCTGCTCCCGCCGCCGCTCCCCGCCCTCCCCCAGCCCGGCCCGGCCCTGCCCCACCTGGGCGCTGAGCTGGTTGAGGTTGTGCATGTCGCCGCTCACCGCCTCTGGCACCGGGTCGCGGGTGAAGTTGAGCAGCCCCATGGCGGCAGTGGCGGCGGCTCCGGCTCCGGCTCCGCCCGCCCCGCCCGGCCCCAGCTCCCGCCTCAGCCTGAGCATTGGCGGCAGCACTTTCCGCATCGCCGCCGCCCCGCAGCCCCCGGCCCCGCACCAGCGGAGAGGGGCGGCTGGGGGCACATGGTGGGGCTCTTCCCGCCCTCCGGCCCCTGGAGCAGCCGCTCGGCCTGGCCCATGGCGGCCCCTTCACCCCTGCAGCCATAGCCGCGGTGATGGGGAGTCCCTCGTTGGGACTGATGGTCAGTGGGATGAGTGGCCGGTGGGACTGGTGGACAGTGGGATGGGTGGCCAGCAGGCTGGCATGCCTGGTTGCCCACCTTAGGGCTCGCAGCGGTGCTGTGCCACAGGCCCCAAGGCCACGTGGCGGGCAGGGGGGAGCGTGGCAGGGTTCACCTCCCAGCATGGCTTCATGCACCGTTAGTCGCTCTCGTAGAACAATTATTTTTGATGTGAAGGTCTGGGACAGCCTCTTGCTTTCCTACCCAGAACTAGTTGGTAGAACCCCCAAATTCAAGCTGCAGTACATGTATATGTCTCTGTGTGTTTGTGCCAGTAAATATTTACTCTTCGTTCTAAGATCTCCATGCTAGAGGTTTTTAGCAACATGTTTAGTTTTGTGCACTTGATCACTTCCAAGGGAAGTAAAAAGTGTGACTGCTGGCAAGTGTGGAGCCTAAACTACAGGCAAAAAGGGAGAGAGCTGGGGTACCCACTGTGTGTGGAGGCTTAAACCTGCGGGGTGGAGATCTGGCTGACGGCTGATTAATATAAGTTGTTTTTCTGTATCAAAAACTCAAATAAAATGTTTAAAAACCTGTTTATAGGATGAATGTTTTTTTTTACCCTGAAAATTCTATTTAGGACCTGAAACTCGGGTGTGATTTTCCCCCTGTGGCTGCTGCTCCCAGCACCGGCACAGACCCACAGTGACGGGTGGCCCGGGGCAGAGCAGCTCCTCATGTCCCATGGCTGGGCTCCTTGGGATGGACGGGATGGGTAAGGTAGAGGCAGCTCCAGGCTGAGCCATCCCATGGGCAGAAAGTGTCTAGATGTCAAAGGGATCAGGGTTTCAGAGGGAGATTTGAACCCATTCTCACCATAACCCATAAGCAGGAGGTCTCCTTGATTCAGAGACCTGTAGGAAGGCAGGTGAGTTGGAAAATCACCTTCTCACCCTCTGTTACACTGTGTCCGTTTGATGATTTCACCATCAGTGTGAATGTGTCTGTTCTGTTTTGTCTGGGAAGGTGTTCACTGGCTGCCCAGGTGGACACAGCCTAGAAAAGCCTTTGTGGAAGGTAAAACTGTGGCAGCCCAGTTTTTATTACTGACACTTTCAATTGCAAATGGGAGCATAGGAAATGATATAGTGCCATTTGTTGTGAGGATACCCCAGCTGAGAGATTTTCCATTTCATATATGTGGGGTGGAACTCTGTACCTCAATTTAATAGGATTGTTGAGGTGAAAAAATTGCTTGTGGGGGTGTTTGCGGCATTGGACCCTAAATATTTGGGACACCTTCACATGAATTGTAGATTTTTCACAGTGGAACAATTTATCAGGTTCTGGGGTGAATTGGCTGTATCAGCATGTTTAAAAACACAGGATATTCTTGTCTCTAAAAAACAGTTCATCTTAACTAAAACTCATTCAGGGAGGTGTGTGGAGTGGGTAGCACGGGATGCCGGTGTGCGTGAACATGATATTCCTGGCCTTGAAATGTTGCATACAGCCTTATAGACATTTTCCTAAGTGCAATTTAATAATTGCAATTAATGATTGCACACTTTCGTAACCACCAAAATTAATTCACCTGTACTGTGTGGCAGACAAACTGAAGCAAGGAAAGAGGCAATTTTCTGTCCGGTTTGTCTGCCAGGATTAGCTGTGCGGGAGCAGCCTGTGACTGATCTTTGCTTCCCTCTGTCTTTCTAGGGTGATGCTTTAGGAACTAATTAAGGATGGTCTCAGTGCATGCGTGTGTGCTTGTGTGAGCATGCAGGAGGGAGAAGCCAACGTTATTAAACAGTTTCCTAGGCAGCAAACCAAATTCTTGGGGAGAGCTGAGGGACAGGATCCAAGAAGAAGGGTTGAACTTGAGGTACGTGCTCATAACATCCTGTCCAAACAATCACCAGGAAATTCGGCAGTCCCACCTCCCAGGATGCTGCTTTGGCTGCGGTGTGGCACGCAAGTGCCACAAACCCTGGTATGGGCACTGGTGGTTCTGCACTGGCAGGCAGGTTCTGCCAGCACTCATTTTTGGAAAGGATTTACTCAAAATAAGAAAGAAGGTTGCAGGTTGAGGGTCTGGATTAGTTACAGGGATGCCAGATGGAGAGTGGTCCCCAGCGCCCTGGGCAGAGCCCCCAGGGCTGTCCCTGTGTCCCCTGGCAGCCATCTGCCCCGATGGGTGCCTCTGCCAGGCCATTCTCATGCAGAATGTGTCGCTGATGGACTCATCAGAGCTGAGGACAAGCTGAGGACAGTAGTTGGGAGTCACAGGTATGCACGCCAGTTCACCACAAATAACTGGAGTGAAAGCAGCAGCAAAAAGCGATGGGGACACAGACACACACAGGGAAATAGGGTGTTAAAAATGGTGCACTCCAAAATAAGCCAGAGGATCTGTGTGCCCTACTTCAGGTGCATTCTTTAGCTTCATTTCACCTGTCAAAGTCCAAAATCTTCCTTGGCACTTGGAGAGTGCTACCTGGGGAAGGGTCCTTATTACGTATTCCTAAGAGGTCAAATCTCAGGGTGTCACCGTCCTTCTTTCTGATGCCACTTTCTATCCAAAGGTCTCAAGACCCTTTGCAGTCACTCCGAGATTAACTTTGGAGCACCTTCCTGAAGCAGGGGAGCATTGCCTGCGCTTGGTGGCCTGAGAAGGGTCTGGAAAAGATAAGAATATGTGAACGAGCTGGGGATAAAACCCAGACACCTTTCACCCTGGCTGGTGCTGAGCCCACCCGCTTTCTGTGTGTTCTGCCCATCTGCAGTGTCTGCCTTGGGCTGTGTGGATTCTGGAGAACATCTCTCTACACAGGATGAGGAATGAGGGATGCTGCAACTCCTCCTGGCTTTCTGGCATGATGGAGACTGCCCAGCCAAAACCTTGGAGGGGTTAGTCCCATTACCAGGGGAGGCTGATATAAATGAGAGCTTTGAGATCAGGATTCCAGTTTCTCCTGCAGTTTAGTGTCCCTTCCTCTCCCCCATCACCCTCTGCACCTTTTGCTCCCAGGCAAACATTGCCAGAGGAGTAAATTATCGCAAGCCTTGCGTGCGAAGGTTGGGGCGGAACTGGAAGCACCACTGCTGGGCTCTGGTACGCTCCTGCCTTGTGACCGCAGGCAAACCCCTTCCTCTGCCGGCTCCTCTGCCCGTGAGCAGAGATGGGATGATAATCCCTTAGCCCCTGGGGAAGAAGCCTCTCAGGACCTGGCGTGGAGGAGGCTCTGTGGGCAGCTGCCCCCAGGGACCAGTGTTTCTCCAATAAAAGTATATATGCTTAGGAGGGCGGTTTGGGGAGGCCTCGTCACTTCAGATTAGGCTGCAGCAGGCGTATCCTGTTTTCTAGGAAAAAGAGGATTTTGTGGCCAGCTTTGTTAGAGAGGCATTGAGGATTTCTCTTTGTGTGCCTTTGCGTTTGAAGTTTACACGCTGGTAGCTGCAGACTTTCTAGATGTTCTGGTTACACGGGTGACACTTATTTTTAACCTTTTTTTTATTAGAGGTTTGTATCATGTGGTCCTGGCCAGCCCACAGGAAGGGCTAGAAACTTCATGTAGGAGGGATAACACTTCCTATCTCCGTGTAAACACCAATTCCCCCCAGATGGGAAAAGCCAGCCCAGCTGTAGGGGAGGCTGGAGGCTCTGTTCCCACATGTGGCAGCAGGATGAGGCTTTCCCACAGCAGGGACAGACCTTGCTTTCAGTAGCCAGAGCCCTGCCACTGGGTAGCACAGGTTGCCCCTGGGCTCAGGAGAGATGCCGGTGGCAGGAGAGATGCCGGTGGCAGGAGAGCTTCTCCAAGGAGCAGCGGTAAGGAGCGGTCAGTCACTGGGAGCTGCAATGGAGCGGAGCTGGTGGAACCAGTAGAGAGGCTGGTGGCCAACGTGGGGTGAGGGCTTGGGCCGTGGAGCCAGTTGTGAAGGAGGACACATCCCATGGGTCATGCTCTGACGGGATTTTGCAGTGAAGAATGCCAGGCAGTAAAAATGATTGTTGCTGTGGCCTGGGAAAGAGCCGCTGTGTGCATGTCCCCACCAAGATGGGGAACTCTGAAGCCTGAACTCAGCAGGAGCGTTGCTATCGGCTTCAGTGAAAGGAAGAGTTCCTCCTGCTCCCTGCCCCAGGATCGCTGGAAGAGCCTGCAAGTGTCCAAGTTGATTTAATGATGCTGGTGCTTCTCCCTACCTGCTTGAAGACCAAACAAGCACTTACCCGTCACTGAGGCCTGGGAACCTGGGACCCAGAGATCCAGAGATGACATGGTTGCACTGCTGATGGCTGTAGGTAATGACACGTATTTGCTCAATTGCTTTATTTGTCTGGGGTCTCCAGGCACATTGCTTATGAAACATGGAGCAGATTCTGACTCAAACACTTGGGTGCAAAGCAAGAGGCAGCAAGTGATTGGAGCCAGAGCAGAGCTCCGGGCAGGGAATGGTGTTGGTTTGCCTGGCCAGGGTGGAGAAGGAGAATTTTAGGAAGAGATATAGAGTGGGAGAATAAGCTGGACAGAGAGGAGCTGGATCTGGTGCCATTACCTGGGGACACTGCAGAGAAGGCAACAGCTGAACAGCCTTTGATGAGGAGGAGGATTCAGGGTCGGGAGTGAGGAGTTATGTGTGGAAGGGCTGGCATTCACGCTGGAAGGTGAGGATGGAGAGTCACTTCTGATGTGAATGGATGTTGCCAGTCCCAACTCTGTTGTGATGGTGACAGAGAGAGGCTCTTTCAGCTGGTTGGTCACCAGCTCCATGGATTTAAAATGCTGGCTGAGGGAGGCCAGCCAGATGTGAAAATGGCACTTCTTGCATGATTTTTTCAGAAGCGTTGGGCAGGCCAGCTGTGCTGCCAATGGGAGTCACCCTGTCACAGTGGTGTGCAGAGGACACACAGCCTGTGCCCAGGGGTGGAGAGGGACCCCCCCCCACCTCTCCCTAGCGCCTGCCACTCTTCCCGGCTTCTCACAGCCACTCCAGTGATGGAGCGAAGGAGTTTTGCCCCGAGGACCATGTCCCACCACATCTCCATGCTGGAGAGCCTCAGGGCTGATGGGGAGCAGTGGTGGGGCTGCTCTGGTATCTGCCAGCTGCAAGCCCTTATTGAGCAGGAATGGCTGAGAGCCTGGCACAGAAATATCTGGCAGGAGCCTAAATATAAAATCCTCTTTAGAGGTATTTTTTTTTCCCCGTGAGATGACATACAAACTCTCTTGACCGTTAAGAAATAAACTCGCAGCATCTCTCTGTGGTTGTGTCTACCAGAGATGGGGAAAAGGGTCAGCGTTTGGCTCATAATCTGCCTGGAGCTGCTTTGTTTGGTACCAGGCCTTTTTCACTAACAGTATGCACAGACGTGCTCTCCTGAATTAAATGATAACTGAAGGGAAAAGAGAAAAAGAGGGCGTTTCAGCCAGGCGGGAGATTGATGGCAGGTCAGCGAGGCCAACAGAGGCAGGAAGGTTTCCGTAGAAAGGGAGAGGAGCCCGCGGATGCTTGAAGCAAGGACTAATTCCACCCTAACAGTGCCCTAGAAACTGTTCTGAACACAACCCACAAAAGCATTTTGCTTTCCCAAATTTGGAAAAGCAAACAGGAGTAAAATCTATTTGCTGGGGTTTAATCTACTCATCAGAGTTGCAAATTAGCTTTAGGTTTATGCAGCGTGTGTTTATTTGAACTGTAATCTCCAGTGTTCCCAAAGGCTTACCCAGACCAGATTTCTCAGCTCCTCTTGTTCACTTGTGGGGCTTTTTTTTTTTTTTATTATTTTTTTTATTTTGCACGTGCAGCCACATTTTTCATGCTTGTGTTTTGCAGGGATGGAGGGGTGGTCTGGGGGAACCTGCTGTACAGACCTTGGGCTGGTCCGGGCACTTCCCGCAGGGTTCGGATGCTTTGGCTAACTCATTTTTCCTCCTGGCCTTGAAAGCTTGTTTCTATCGCACCGGGATAATCACATGCCCTCTTCTTACTGTTGGACAGTTTTCTGCTGGATCTAGAAGTAATAGCAAGTGAGCCGAGAAGATTATACCCCACGTGGACTCTGGATGCTTTGTCTTGGGCAGGAGAGGCGCAGACTGTTTTCCTCATCCCCAGCACAGCCCTCGCAAGTGTCTCGCCTCCGGACGGCCAAGGGAAAGAACAAACAAAAACTGACCGTAAAACGTGTGAGGCTTTGTCTGCCCGGCCCACGCTGTGCCCACGCTGACACAAAACCGCTGGGCAGAGGGGTGGCTCGGTGGGGTGAGGGCTCTGCCCGCCATCGGGGTGCCCCTTCTCTTCCCCCCCTGAGGGGGCTCCTCTGCCACGGGGTCTGAGCTACGGGGCCTCCAAGGGCTGAGCCCAGGAGGGATGCTGAGCCCTGGGGTGATTCTGGGCATCGGGGGTGACACAGGGATGCCAGCGGGTACCAGGGGATCAGGAGCCCCGGAAAGGTGCGAGACTTCAGGGGGGCTGTGGAGCCCCGGGAGAGGGATGCTGAGCCCCAGGGAGGGGATGCAGAGCACCTTGGGGGGGGGGGGAATCGGGGCACTGGGCAATGCAAAGTCCCGGGTGATGCATAGTCTCGGGTCCTGGAGAGCAGTGGGGGGATACTGGGACGCCGGGTATGCGGAGCACAGTTGGAGGATGCCGAGGCCCCCCGGGGGGGTCCCCGGCCGCGGGGCACTGAAGGAATGCGGAGCTGTGGGGGCGGTGGATGCGGAGCTCTGGGGGGTGCGGACCCCGGGGGGAATGCAGGGCCCCGGGGGATGCGGGGCCGGGGGCGGGGGGGGGTCGGGCGGGTGCGGTGCAGTGCGG
>JAOXNO010000005.1:5342359-5384112 GCA_028565335.1 Limnodromus scolopaceus
CGGGCGTTCGGCTACCGGGCGGGTTCGGGGGGCTCGGTGTGCCCGCAGCCCCGGGCAGGGCTCCCTCCCGGTCCCGCCCGCCCCCCTCCGGCTCCCGTCGCAACTTTCGGAGTTTCCCGCGGCCGCGTATCCCGGGGGCGCGTCCCGGGGCTGTCACGGCGGGGTCGGGCCGGGTGCTGGGGACTCCCGGCGATGCCGGGACGGGCAGGGGAAGCGGGGAGAGGGGCAGGGGAAGCGGGGAGAGGGGCAGAGCCCCGGGCCGCGGCGGGAGCGCGGCAGATCCTCGGGGCCCTCGGGTTGCCGTCGGTGAAACGGCAAGTGATGGCTTCGGGGCGGGGAGGGTTTGGGGAGGGCTGGGGTTACCCTGCCCGTGGCTCGGCGGGCCCCGGGCAGCGCCGCCCCCAAGCACAGGGGGGCACGGGGAGGGCTTCCGGGAGCCCGGGATGCGGCGGCAGCGCTGCCGGGGCTGAACACCTTTGTTTTCGGTTCTTGGGTCGAAGGATCTGTCAGCGCATCTCGCTTTTTCTCTGTTCGCAGGAACGCAGCTCCCGGCCGGCGCCTCGGGCGTGAAGTTTCCCCGGGGCTGGGGACGGAGGGGAGGGGGCAGCCGGAGCCGGGGCGCGCTCAGCTGCCGGGCACCGGCCCAACCGGCAGGTACCGATCCCGGGAGGGGGATCCCGGGGGATCCCGGGGAGGGGAGGTCTGCTGGCATCCTCCTCCCGAGCCGGAGGGATCCCGGGGGGAAGTCTACTGGCACTTCCCTCCTCCCAAGCCCGGGGAGAAGCTCTGGTGGATGTAGAGACAGGGGAGGAAGAGCATCGGAGAAAGAGAAATAAACTCCAGGGTGGCCCCAGTGTGGGACACAAGTTCCAGGAGGTCGGGAGAGAGGAACAGTGGGTGAACACCCGGGGCGAGCGCTGGGTCCCGGGGCTCTTGCTGATGCTGCACCAAGCTCCCTCGGAAAAAGGGCTGCAGAATAAGCAAGGGGGGGTGAAGCGTGCTGCCTCCACAGCAGGACTTGCCTTTACAGTTTAATAATTCTTAATGAAATGAGAGGGAATGAGCCAGGGTGTCCCAGCTCCCGGCTCTGGGTAGGGCTGGAGGCTTGAGCCCTGCTGTACAGGGCCAGGTGGGGGGAGATGGGGACAGTAAGGTGTTATTGTCATCGCTTTATGCCCTCTTCTGCAGGGGAAAGATGAAGCAGTAACCCGCTCCGGACAGAGAGGACCTGCCACTGCTGAGCGAGACCCACCTGCGCGACGGCAGAGCCCCCGCCAGCCCCCCAAGCCCTGCCCGCAGCCAGCACCAGCCTGAGCTCCTGCTCCACGCCGGGCACGTCCCTGGGCAGGGGGCTCGGGAGAGCCAGCGTGGCTCATTTCAAGGGGACATGACCGAGATGAGCATGGTAAAGAGCCTAGAGCGGCTGGAGCAGCGGCTGGCTGTGATGGTGGCTGCCCAGGAGACTTCTCAGGCCTGGTCTTCACTGGGAGAGGAGGGGCCGGTTTGTTTTTTGTTTCTTTTCCTTTCAACCGAGCTTTGCTGAAAGGCAGCGGGCGACCGTGCTGGAGCCTGGGGGTGGCCGCAAAGGGCTGCTGCGGTCCGGAGCGGGGAGCGGAGCGGGGCAGGGGGGGCAGGAGAGGAAACAGGGGGAAAATGGAGGGAAGTGCCGGAGCGCGGGAGCCGGAGAGGGGCCAGGCACAGGAAACGGGCAGGGGAGGGGAGAGCCTGCCCTTCTTAATGAGCATATCTGCCAAAATGGGCTCCCTTTCTTACTAAACTGCCAACCCAGCAACTCTTTTCTTCCCAGGATTAGAGGGAAATGTTCAGTTTGGGGAGAGTTAAAGGCCATTTGATAGCCCAGAGCCCTCGGCAGGAGCCAGCCTGGAGGGAGCGAGCCCCGGCCATTGGGGTCCTTTATTTCTTTTTGTTATTCAAACAGGGCTTGGGTGATGGCTGCCATCCCAGCCATCGGGTAAAACGCTTCCCTCCAGCCTTTTGATATGCATGCCCCTGTCTGGAGGCAAAGTCCGGCTGTGTCCCCTGCAATCTCTCCACCTACTGGGGAAACGCACCTGATAAGGGCCAGCCTGTTTTCTCAAGAAGGAAAACTGAAACCAGCCCCAGCCAGGCTGGGGGAGCAGCCCCGGTCCCGGGGGGCAGCGGGGTGCGGAGGCACGGTCCCACCGGGACCCCTCGCAGGTGAGCGCAGCCGCTCTGCCCGCTTCGGGGCAGCCGACGAGCTCGGCTGGGCAGGAGCTGGGAATCTCTCTTAAGCAGTTAATATTGTAGCATGGTCCTTAACCAGTTTGGCAAACCTTAAAGAAACTGGTATTGCAAAACTAGGGCGGGATCCGGAGTCAGCGGGTTCATTGTCTCGGTGGGGTATCACTGCAGGGCACGTCCTGGGCACCAGACAGTGTCGGGGCTGCCGCTCGCGCCAGTCTCTTGGGGAGCTTTGGGCATCGGGGCCGGAATCCTGCATTATTTCATTCTTCATGGGTTCTTGTGCAAAGCGTAGGGCTGTAGCACGCGCGCCTGTATGTTTGCAGTGCATTAAGCAGTGCAAACACTGCGGTGCTGTTTTTCTCCTCCTCCCGTGAGACAGAACATGTGAGGGGAGCGCTCTGTTTCTTATTATTTTTGTAATGCCCTGTGTGCACATGTTGGTGAGCGTTTCTGAGAGGGGAGGCGAGGACAAAGGGCTGAGCCTTCCTCCCGAGCAGAAGGAGGTGAGGCTTGCGAGGACGGTGGCTCCTGTGGGAGATCCTCAGTGGTCGGACGGGCGGCATGCCGGACGCCCCCCTCCAGCAGGCGGGATGGTCTCGAGCATGTGGCTTCATTGCTTGGTGCAAAAGGCAGCAGCAATCAGAGAAGGGAGGGGAATTGCAGTCCCGCTGCCTTGGTGTAAGTTTTTTGGGAAAGCGAGAGTTCAAGGAGCTTTGCAGTTTGGGTCATGGTGTGATGTTCCCTTTCCCGCTTGCGTATCCGAGGATGGTGACGGGATGTCCTCGAGTGATCTTGGGTGGTGCAGCTGGAGAAGTGCAGGGAGCAAGCGGTGCGTATGCTCCTGCGTATGCACTGCTTGCTCCTGCACGTACGCGGCAGGCCCTGCCTGCACCCGGGGACCTGAGATGCCTGTGCTTACGCCGGTGCTTGCAGCCCGGTCCCATGGACCGGCAGATCCCTGCTGTGGGGGTCTCCTGCTCTGCCAGGGAGCAGCTCCTTCCAAAGTGATAACTCTTTTTTTCCCCCACTTTGTAACTGGAACAAAGTCGATGTCAGAGCTCCCTGAGCACGTGGCAAAGCTGAGCGTGGCCCATCAGGTCCTCAGTTGTGGCCATGTGTCCTGGGGAGACCTGGCCACTGTGTCACCCTCCCCAGCGCAGGAGAGGCAGGGACACGATCGCCCAGTTGCCTGCCCAGTTGCCTGCCCTGTTACTGGGCACTCTGGGCACCCCTAGGGCTAAGAAAAGGCTTTTTGAGATGCAACTTTGAACCTCCTGGGCTGAGGCTCCTGTCTGAGGCTCGCAAACAGGCTCCTGACAAAAAGCCAAATGCAAAGGTCCTCTGAAGATCCCGCTGGGGTTCTGAGGATGCAGATGTTTTGCAGGGTTGGGGAGGTGGCCATGCCTGCTCCTGCCCTCCCTGGATCTTAACAGCCTCGCGCTGCCCCATCTTCCTGTCCCCAGCCTCTCCTCTGCATCACCCTCATGCAAAGAGAGCAGCGTATGTATCCTCCCATCTTGATGTATGGACTCCTGAGTGAGAATCGCTATTTTCTGTGAGAGTCACTATTATTTTGTGAAATTTGCCATTTTTTCCGGCGGCATCACTGCTGGCTGTGGTGGCTGCCCTTCTGCAGGATCGCAGGCTGGGGAGGGGGAACAGATCCCGGAGGAGCTGACCCGGCTGTGCTGCACCGGGACGTGTTTTTGCATCCGAGAGCATCCGGGGCTGGTGTTCACGGGGCTGGCATGTGGGACCTGGCCGCCCGGGCCGGGGGCAGCCCAGCGAGTCTGGGCAGCTCCCAGGAATTGTTCGTCGGGTTCCGGGAGCAGATGTGCTGCAGCAGTGGGATTTCTGCACACAGCTGTAGGGGTTTTATGCAGCTTTAGACTCCCTCTGGTGCCGCTGCTCTCCTTCTCATCCCCCTTTGTGTCTGTGGGGGGAGGCAGGACGTGCACCCGGGGGCTCAGCCCGCGGAGGTGGGTGCCTGGACACCTGTTTTCCGTCACGTTTGGATGTTTCCAGGGTTTTAACGCTGCCCTCGGCATCTGAAATATCAAACCCCGACTGGTCTTTGTTTGCCAGAGGTGCTGACAGATGATCTCAAAGCAGAAATCTCAATTGTTAGGGAAGCAATTGGAGGCGATGCTGAGCGAGAGCGCCGGGGAGGGGGTGGCGGTGGCATGGCTGGAGCTCGGGGTCTTTTTTAAGGCTGGGGGAGCATGTGTTGCTTTTGCTTCCGAACAGGGCCTTAGGTGGGTGAAGCCCTGCTTGTGCTCCTTAGCTTGTGTAGCTGAGCTACGTGCTCCTGAAATGACTGTGCTGGCGAAGAGGCAAGTTGCAGCACAGATCTGTAGCCCAGCAATGAGGCAGCTTCGTTAAGAGTAGTCCCGGGTGCCTCTGGGAGAGCCTGGGAGCTTCCGCCTCCGAAAACAGGATCCGGGGTTGGGGGGGGCATCCGAGGGAGGGCAGAGGCACAGGCAAGGCATGTCCCACCTCTCCCAGGGGGACGCCTGGCCAGGCTTTATCTGTGCAGAAACAGCTCCCAGGGTGGGGGGATGCCGGTGTGGGGGGACACTGGGTGAGGGGGGGATGCCGACACTCTTTTTCACTGGCCCCCGGGGCAGGGGGTGGTGGTGTGTGAGTGCTGGTGAGTGCAGACCCCGGCCCTCACCCCTTCACCCTGGGGCGGGGGAGCCGAGGCCGGGGCAGGGGGGACAGGAGGAGTTTTCTCCCTTTGGGAGAGTTGAACTCCCTGCAGGCGCCAGGACTTTGCCCCCCGTGGCGAGCTGTCTGCCCTCTCCCACTGCCGCCGGAACAGCCCACCCACTGCTGGGTGTGCTGGGTTTTGCTGGGTGTGCTGGGTTTGCTGAGCAGCCAGAGCACGGTGAGGCTGGTCCCTGGGGGGGGTGGGATGTCCCCTGGTTTCTGCAAGGTGCAGCTCCCCTCCAGATAAGTTCTTGAGCTGCAGCAGGGACTGATCCGTCAGAGCCAGCCTGGGCTCGGCAACACCGAGCCCAAGAGCACCCCGTGGCATATGGATGGATGGCAGGGCTGGGCCAGTGCAGCCCCGGGGAAAAGCCCTGGCACTTCCCTGAGGACAGCAGGTTGCATCTGGGGCCTCTGTTCGCTGGAGCTGGTGGATCTTCAGGGCCACCACATTTGTGGGGTTTTGTCTGTCTAGGTGCCTGTTGGCTCCCAGTACCGCTCCAGATGTGGCTCCAGTCAAGACCTCGCTGCTAAGGGCATGAGAAGTTGTGGCTGGCTTAAAGAGCTTGCACTGGCTACTTTTCCCTCCCTGGGGCTTTCTGCACGGCTAAATTTCCTTTCCACTCTGGCTTCCACAGGCAGCCATGAAAAACGACAAGAGCCATGACCAGGATGAGGCAGACTGCAGGGCAGAGCTGATCCTCATCAGCGGGGACTGCACCGACCCCACTAAGGACACACCTGCCCTGGTTCTGGAGGCGAATGGGAAGCCCAGCACTCCAGGTGAGTCTTGCCATCCTGTGCCCGGGATTCTTGGTGCCCAGGATGCACAATCCACTGTCCCAAGGGCTTCCTGGAGGCTGCAGCACCATGGCCATGGCCAAGGGTCTCTCCATGACTCCTCTGGGCTTCTGCTTTCTGGTGGCACATCCAGGCCATGTCGACAGTAGCGGTTGTGGAAACGGGTGCCACAGTGGGATGCTGGCTCTGTCCCTTGACGGCTTAATCCCCCTGGGGAGGAGGGAGGTGGGAAGCTCCCACATGTCCAAGGATTTGCTGCTGGCTGCATCACAGCTGCTGGGGTGCTCTGGTCATGGTCCCCAAATGGCAGCTCTTGGGTTCATGAGGTCCTGCTTTAACTGTGCTGGTGACAAGCCCTCAATAGTGGGTGCATGGTTTCCTTGTGCCTCTGAACTTCCAGGAACAAAAAGGTACATAAGAAGGTCCCCACACTAGCTATTAGACTCCCTCCCAGTTTTGGGGCAGGTGGGTGACCTGGGACTGCTGATATCAGCAGTACCGTGATGGGGAACCTTGGGGACACCGCTTGTCTTCTGCTCTTGGCCACATTTCTCCAAGATGAGGTTTTGGTCTTTTCTAATCATGCCTTGCTGCTCGGAGCAGTTGCGGGCAAAGACATGCAGGGACACGGCCAGGACGGCTCACGGAGCCTGAGGCTGCTCTGCCTTGTCCCTGCGCAGGTGCTGGGGGCCTGGGGCTGCCCTCCCTGAAGAACAACAAGAGAGTCAGCAAGGGAGACCTCTCCAAGGAGGACCTGTCCTGGCCACTTGCTCTCGCGGGGGCGCAGGAGGTAAGTGCTCACCAAGGCTGCTATGTGGGGGCTTTGTGGGCTGTTTTTGAGGGGCAACTGGTTCCTCGACTGTTCCTCTCCATCATGGCTCTTGCACTTAGTGCTGGGGGAACAGTCCAATGGCAGATGCAATGTTCATTTTCAAGCATAATATTTGTTTTAATTTTTTAATTCCTGATTTACATTATGCCAGCAGCAGTGGGAGGGTATGGTGCATGGTGCAGTGATGCCCACTATGTGTTGCAGCAGTCTAATAATTATTATGCTGATATTTTCTTTAAAAAGCCTTGGCCATATTGATGGGCCCAAGCATCTCGTGTCTCCCATTCTCAGGGTGGCTGGCTTTTAGCTACTTTGGGGCTGGATCCCAGTTTTGCCCCTGCTCCTTTTGTTGATTAGGTTGACAAACCTCCAGGGTCTGGAAGCATTTTTGCCGTCTGGCTTTATTGTTTTGACTTTGAAATGAAACCCCAAGGTTGGAGATCTGCCTGTGATGAGGCAGCTTCCAAAAAGAAAGAGCCATAAATCCAACCGGGGTGAAAATTCTACTTTCCCACTACGTCGGGTTCGGGGCTCTTCGCTTGCAAAATCTCATTTCGTTTTGAAACTCTTGTTATGCCGGATGCAGGAAACATGCCTGGGTTAGATTGATTGTAAACTGCGGCTGCTGAAGCCGCAGGGGAAAGGCTGCCCTTGGTGCCTCTGCAGGGCTGGGCTGGGGGGGGGAAGCACGCCCACGCGTGTGTGAGAGCACCCACGCGTGTGTGAGTGGGGTGCTGTGCCTGGGACAACTGCTCTGCCTGCCCCCGTGGCTCTCCCAGTGACCGGTCCTCCCGGCTGCTGGCTCCTGCTGGTCTTGGTCACGCCGCTGTGGCTGTAGCTGCGAGGAGGGGGGGGCGTACATGAGGGTGTAGTCGAGGACGCACATGAGAGCTGGAAACAGAAGTGGTGGGGGCTGCAGCAATGGGTGCTGCTGAGCGCGGCCGTGCAGCCCAGCAGAGATGCTGTGAAGTGCACGGTGGCACCAAGGGGCTCAGCCCGAGGTGCCTCCCACAGCACCCCCTGCGTTCCTCTTGCTTTCCCCGTGCCCCCACCCCTGGGCTCTGGTGCCACTGGGCTGTTCCTGTCCCCCACATGCCGCTGGCATGGGAAAGGCCTCCTTGCCATGACACCTCTCTGTTCTGGTTGCAGGTGCGGCCCCGGGGCAGCGCCGGTTGGGAGAGCAGCCTCAGGCAGAAGCCCCCCGTCCGCCTCATCTTCCAGGCAGGGCAGACCCGGCACGAGATGAGGATCAAGGAAACAAACAGCGTGGAGACTCTCAAGGACCTGCCAACTCCCCTGCGGGTGAGGGTCTGCGTGGGGCCAGGGCTTCCCTGGGACTTCCCTGGGGCTCTGGAGACCTGCACTTCTGCTGTACCCTGGCCAAAGTGGCTTCAGGCATGTTGCAGCCTCCCCGTGCCTCAGTTTCCCCTGTGAAGTGGGGAGGTGTGTGCTGTTGCTTGCCTCTGCTATGAACTGGGTGCTTTGAACACCCTGGGGTGAACTGGGGAGTGGAAAATGGAAGAGAGCAAGTGGTGCACCATTTTCTATGTGCCTTGCAAGTAAAAGCAGGGCAGTTCTCCCTCAGACGCCCCAGTCCTGGGCCCTCCCCTCTGTTCCCGGCTGTGGTGGTGCCCCTCTCCCTGGCTCCCCCTCTCTGATCCCTGGCTGAGGGGCAGGGGATGACATGGGGCAGGTCTCTTTCTGCTTCCCCTGCCCCTCTCCCCGCCTTCCTGTCACACTCACACCGTTCCTTCTGCCACGCAGAGCTCCAAGCGGCGTTCGGCCACCTCCATCCCCGTGACCACCATCGACCTGACGGAGGAGGACTCCCGGGACTCGTCGCAGAGCAGCAGCACCCTCTCTGGCAGCAGCTCCCAGGAGGGGCAGAATGGCTCTGCCGAGCTGGGGGCCGAGGAGCCGGAGAGCAAAGACTCGGGGATGGCACTGGAGTACCAGGTACGGGGCAGGGGGGCAAATTCTGCACTGAAACCCTGCACCTGGGATGGTGTGGGGCAAGGATGAACCTTCCTGGCTTGTCCCAAGCTTGCAGGTGAGGGGACCTTCTAGAAACCTCACTGCTGCTTGTCCTGCCTGCTTCTCCCTTCCTGCCCTTCCCTGTGTGTCCAGGGTGTGATGGTGTTGGGGGCTGTCCCCCTCCATCAGGCAGTGGGGCCGGTGATGCTCCGGGGGTACCCTGCCGCAGACGGGCAGCGTGTGGGGGACCAGCCCCACCGAGCCCCTGCCTGTGCCACTCGTGGGGCTGCCAAGTCTCCAAGGGCCCCCGAGGGACGCGTGCGCGGCACACGCCGGGCTGGTGGCCATGCCCGGCCCCGCCGAGACAGGCAGTTGCATGCGTAGAAAATGTTTCTGTCGGGGGATGCTGGAGAGGAACGAAGCCGCTGGAGCTGCAGAGGAGCGTGATTCAGTGCCTGCAGGCCTCAGGGCAGGGCCCGAGACTTGCAGGAATTGGGCAATTGCATCTTGCTGCATAATTAGGTGCCTAATTGCAGAACAAAGCTGGGAAAGGAGGGTTCTGCAGGCAGAGGTGCCCGCTCCTGTGCGAGGTGTCTCCCTGGGCACAGCACCGTGCCGGTGTGGCCCTGTCACGCTGCCTGTTGGAGGCCCTTGGCACGGTCCTGCCAAAATTCCCGGCTTTTCCTTTTCTTCTCTCTGTCCTGTTTTCTGCTCTCCCCTGGGAACAAGAGGAGGGTGGGTGCCCTCTCCTCTCCCTGGGGTGCAGCCAGACGAGGTGAGCTGTGAGCCCCATGAAAGGGGGCTTCTCTGCACCAAGGAGCAACCTCGTCCTCTCGGGGAGCCCAGGCAGCAACCTCGGTGCAAAGTCCTTCCTGCAGCCTGGCAGGACACGTACCATCCCTTGCCATGCTCCCCGCACCCTTTTGGCCTTGGCTGTGCCTTGGCAGCAGCGTGCAGTGAGCTAATATCTCCTGGACAAACATGGCTGCGATGGGTGAGGGGATGAGGAGAGTCCATCTCCACTCCCTGGACCTGCTGCCCTCCTGCCTTGCCCATTCCCGTCACTGGGGCTGCTCTAAGCTCTCCTGTGACAGCCGGAGCTTCCCAGCTGCTGGTCTGTGAGGGCAGGAAAAGGCTTCCTGGTGTTTGCAGAGACCCTGGGAGGGCAGGCAGGAGTGGGCACGCAGGGGGTGCGGGTGCCAGGAGGGCTGTGCAGGATGGAGCACGCACCGCGCTGTGCGTGCCAGGCGCTGGGCTTGGCGTGGGGCTGCCAACGTGCAGACCTTCTCCCCGAGCTCCTGCGTGTTGCAAGGCTGGCAGCCAGTGCTGCCGGGGATGTGTTCAGCCATTTTTTTGAGGGAGGGGGTGGATAAATAGTTGTAGCAGAGGTTCATGTGTGACACACATGGCGTTGCAGCTCTGCGGGATGTCCCACAGCCATTCCCCCACACAGGTGCTCAGATAAAATGGGGAGTTTGTGCTTTTGGCTGATCTGTGTTGTCCTCTTTTGCTTTCAGGATGGGAAAGAATTTGGAATTGGGGAGCTCGTCTGGGGAAAGATCAAGGGTTTCTCCTGGTGGCCTGCGATCGTTGTCTCCTACAGAGCCACGGCCAAGCGCCAGGCTGTCTCGGGCATGCGGTGGGTGCAGTGGTTCGGAGATGGGAAGTTCTCCGAGGTAAGCCTGCTACCTGCCCCTGCCTGTGCCTGGCTTCGCCCCTCCCCTGCACATTTCTGCTGTCTGTCCCATTCCTGGGGCTGCCTCTGGGGTGTGCGTGTGCCCAGCTGCAGCCTCCCTGGGCAAGGAACCCGGTGTTTGGCGTAGTCAGGCTCTGGCATGCTCTCCTGGCTCTAGTGACTATAACTAATGGTTGGCCACCGTAGACTGGTGACAGAATCCAGCAACAGGGACGTCTGCCCAGCCCCTTTGCAGGGTTTTACCCAAGCACTGGTCTCTAGAGCTGCCCCCCGTGGCTCCCTGCCTGGTGAGGGATGTTCTCCCAGAGCCCCATCACCCCGCAGCCTCCCCGGAGCTGCAGATGGGAGGGAAGCTCCGTGCCGGGTGCCCGTGCCGCGCTGGCTGTGCCGGTGCCAGCAGAGGGTGCAAAACACCCGTCCTAGTCACTAGTGTGTTGCTGCCGCCTCTGCTTTCCTCCCTCTGCTGCTTGTCGCCCTCTGCAAAGCTTGACACCGGGCTTCCTTGCCTGGCTGCACGGTCCAGACAAAGCCCCAGCATGGCTGCGGCATGAGAGCCGTGCTGGGAGCTGCTGTGCTGTGGGGATGGGTCTGCGGCGTCGGGGGGCACGGTGCCATGGGGCACACAGCCCAAGCGAGGCATGCCCGTGCCGGCTGGTAAGCTTTTGTCGCTCTCCTCCAGGTTTCTGCAGACAAGCTGGTGGGACTGATGGCCTTTAGGCAGCATTTCAATTCTTCCACCTTTAATAAGCTGGTCTCCTACCGACGAGCCATATACCATGCCCTGGAGGTAACCGCGGAGCAGAGCTGGGGTTGGATGGATGAGGTGCCAAGCGAAGTGGCTGGGCTCTGTGGGGGGTAGTGGGATGAAGGGAGGTACAGGCTGTGCTCCAGGCGGCTGATGGCAGCTGAGCCAGTGAAGGAAATGCTTCTGTGGGGCAGGAAGCTGGGAAGCTGGGTGCCTGCTCAGCCCAGGCGCCTGCAGAGCTCGGACGGTGTGTGGGGAGGTGCTTGGAGCCGGAGCTTCCCAGCTCTGCCCCTCTGCACGTTGCTCTGCTCTGCATCTGGGGGTGGTTCTGGATAATGCCTGCAGATCACCTTGAGAGAGATCAGTGGGGGAGCTTCTGCCACGATCCAGAATTAATCATTTCCCCCATCTGCTGGGGCGATGTGGACAGATGTCTGTAGGAAAACTGTCCTTTCTCTGCTGGGATTCTTTCCAAGTGCAGCCACGGGGCCAAACCCTGCTTATCCTGGGGGATTCAGGAATAACTGCTGCTGCTCCAGGGCTGGAGCAGAAACCCCTGGGGCCAGGCTCCCTCTGGGGACTCAGACACGCGGCAGCATCGTGGTTGCAAGGTCACACTGGCAGGAGGTGTCCTGAGCTGGTGCCAGATGCCCTTTGTGGTCGGGGCTGGCACTGAGCACCCCGTGGGTCTGGTCCCCATCCAGGGGAGGCATCACGCTCCGGGTTACGGTGCTGCCAACCCACGGCCACCTCTTCTGCCTTCAATTTGCTTGTCAGGGAGCTGAGTCTGGGCAAGAGCTGGGGCTGGGCTGTCCCTGCTCCCCACTGGGTTGGGGCTGGTGGAGGACAGACAGGGCTCATTGCAGGGAGGGGAGGCAGAGGAGCGTGGCCGTGGGCACACACCCAGCATGGGAATCTGGCAGCTGCCGCTCTGCTGGGGATTCCCAAACCCCGTGCCATGTGTGTGCATGGTGGGGAGGGGGCATGGGACCTGGCAGGCATGTGGTCCATGCACGCTGCAGCCAGGGACCAGTCCCGATCACCCTGGCCCACACTGTCCCCCCTATCTCGGCAGGTTGCCCGGAGCCGGTCGGGGAAGACGTTTTCAGCCACCCCCGGGGAATCTCTGGAGGAGCAGCTGAAGCCCATGATCGACTGGGCACTCACCGGCTTCAAACCCTTGGGTCTGAAGGGACTGCGACCACCCAAAGCCTCAGGTGAGGTGGTGGCATCAGCTGGGCATGGGGCTGGCGTGGGCAGCAGCCACTGGTGCCCAGCCATTGCGGTCGGCCCTGGCTGAGCCTGCTCGCCCCCTGCCACGGCCATGCTGGCCTGGTTCTGAGGTGGCCCTGGGGCTCCTTACAGGGGTCCCCCACAGCAGCATTGCAAAAAGCCAGAGTAAAGCACCCGCAAAGCTGTTGCTCCTGGAAGTCATGACCTGGCTGAGCCTCAAGCCATGTGTGGGGAACTTGGGTGGTCAGGAAGGGTTCTGCTTTTGGCTGGGGTGGGACCTGTCAGGGCTCGGCAGGAGATGTCCCCCGGTGCCCTGGAGAGCTCCCCATGCCAGAGGCTTGTCCCCAGGGAACTGCCTTTCCCTTGCAGAGAATGGGGCCCTGAGGAATGGGACGGAGGAGGTGCTGTCCCTCGAGCAGTGCCCCCCCACCAAGAGGCTGAAGACCAACCTGTGCAACAACAACAAGGAGCAGCGAGTGGAAGAGGACCAGACCCGAGGTAACGGGGCAGCGAGAGCTGGGGAGCAGCACGGCCTGGGCTGTGCATTTTGAAAAGCACTGGGAAACCTCTCTGGGAAGAGGCTTGGCTCTTCCTGGGTACCATGAGCTTCTTTTCGAAGGCCAAAGCTTTTGTTGTCTCCTGTTGCTCTCTTTGTACCCAACAAGACACCAGCAAACCCAACTGCAAGACATGGCACCACAAGCTGGGCTCCTTTAGTTGCTCAGCTTGGAAATGATCTGTGTGTTGCTACTTTAAACTCTAGCTCTAATATCTCCAGCAGTGAAAGGACATGGGTTTTGCACCAAAATTTTTAATGTTCCCATGGCCTGTCTTCTGTGTGCAATGCTTAGCAAAGCTGTAGCAGTTTTAATGCAAGAAATAAAAGGGAACTGTAAATCTGAGTGCATTTAAAGTTTGTTAAGTAAGGAATGATAAATATATCTTTTTCTTTTTAATTTTATAAAGCACAAATGGTTTCCGAAGTTACAAACAACAGTGGGAGTCTCGAAGGTAATCAATTGCCCTGTCTCTCTGGGGAAAAGCTGTGGGGCAGGTGCTTGGGGGGCAGCACTAGGCAAAGGTGGTGGGTCCCTTCTTGAATGCACCGTGTAGAAGGGGGGAAAGCGCTGTGATTGCAGATTGCTGGGCCCCCTTAGTGTTGAGAAGAGCAGCCTGCTGTGCAGATCCTCCCCATGGGGCATGTTCCCAGGGAGCCCCAGCTCCGTCTGGACCCGCATGGGCTCAGACGAGAGTCTCCAGCCTCTGCAGCCTGTGGTGGGGTGGAGGTGTGGGTTCTGTGCTCCTGCGTGGTGTTCCCTGCCCCGGGGTGAGTGGAGCTCTCTCTGTCACACAGACAGCTGTTTGTCCTGCGGGAGGAGAAACCCGGCCACCTTCCACCCGCTGTTCGAAGGGGGCCTCTGCCAGACGTGCAGGGTAAGTGCCGCCGGGTCGGGGCTGGAGGATGGGGTGATGGGGTGCCGAGTCCAACCCCATGGCAGCCAGTGCTGTTGGGACAGGAGGGGTGACTGTGCCAGATCCTGGCCATGGGGCTGTCCCTCAGCGTGTTCTCTCCGCTTGAAGCACCGAGGATGTGCATCTCCAAGCCCTTGGCATGCGCCAGGGATGGAGTAAAGCTGCGTTACCTCTTCACTCTCTGAGCACAGGTCCTGATCCTCTGTCCTTCTCTTCTCCCGGCTGTCCTTTCACTAGGATAGATTCCTGGAGCTCTTCTACATGTACGATGAAGACGGCTACCAGTCCTACTGCACTGTCTGCTGTGAAGGCAAGGAGCTGCTGCTCTGCAGCAACACCAGCTGCTGCAGGTGGGCCCCATCTCTGCTCCTCTGGCTGGGGCTCCTGGGGAGCCGCAGGGAAGCAGGGTCGTACATGAGGCTGGGCAGGATGGTCTAGTGGGAGGTGTCCCTGCCCATGGCAGAGGGGTTGAAACTCAATGGTCTTTAAGGTCCCTTCCAACCCAAGGCATTCTATGATTCTGTGGTGCTGCGCTGGTGCCCAGCTGGCTGCCACACAGCACGTCCCAGCACAGCCTACCCATCCCTGCTGAGCTACTCTGCAGCTGAATAAGCCCTGGGGAGGATGGCAGGAGCTTTACCTGGGTCACCAGCTTGTGTTAGCAGCCTTAAAAACCAGGATATTGCATGGAAAAACATCCTACAAAATGGGGTGGGGGCTCCAGTGCTTGGCAGAGGAGATGCCAGGAGAGACTTGGGTGACCCAGAGGGGTTTCTGGAGGTGGTGGGCACGAGGTGTTGTGGTTTGGGCAGGTGCTTCTGTGTGGAATGTCTGGAGGTGCTGGTGGGGAGAGGGACGTCGGCCAAGGCAAAAGAGCAGGAGCCCTGGAACTGCTACATGTGCCAGCCCCAGAGGAGCTACGGGGTGCTGCAGCGCCGGCAGGACTGGAACACTCGCCTGCAGGACTTCTTCACCAGCGACAAGGGACAGGAATACGTAAGGACTATGGGCAGGCAAGCCCAGCGCATGGGGCTTTGGGGGAGGGCAAGGCAAACCAGCTCCAAATTCCTCATCCCTCTGCCTTGGTCTCACTCATCCACCCTCTCCAAGGGTGCTGGGCTCTTGGCCCTGCAGATGCTCCCCTGAAGGTGGAGGTGATGCCTGTAGAGCCAGGGTTTGACTTCATAGAGCATCGCAGCACTGCCCAGAGCTGGGCCTTCATTGCTGTCCTTTCATTACAGGCTGCACCCAAAATCTACCCAACAGTCCCGCCAGCGAAGAGGAGACCTATTCGAGTGCTCTCTTTATTTGATGGCATAGCAACAGGTGAGGCACTGGAAGAGCACCATCCTGGTGGCTTACAGCACTGGATGTCAGGGATGAATAGTTTCCTGGCCTCAAACCTGTCTCTGAAAGCTTGGTGGGGAGAAAGGGATTAAGGGCAGGGGCCATCCCCATCAGAAGGGGATGAAGGGCAGGGGCTGCTGCTGGGCAGGGCTGTGGAGGAGGGAGGGATGGATGGATGGAGGGGAGGGCACGGGAATTTTGCTCACAGAGGTTCCTGCCGCACCGAGTGCCATCTCGGGTGGCTGGTTTCACTGAGAAGCAAGAGCTGTGGGAGTGCTGGTAGCCTGGCCTCTAGTGAAGAAATAAATGCCTGAGGGCAACTGGTTTGACTCAGTTCACTCAGCTCTGGAGTTCTGATTTCTGGGAGCAAACCTGCCTGGAGGAACAGGTTGAAAAAATAGTTTGCTCATCCAGAAGTCCTGTGTGACTGCACCCATCTAGGACATGAAAGAGTGGCCACATCGAGCTTCTGTGCTGACGAAGGAGACTGGGAGACTAAAGAGAGCACTGCAACCTCAGACCTCTGTCCCTTGGCAGGGTACCTGGTGCTGAAGGACTTGGGCATCCAAGTGGAGAAGTACATCGCCTCGGAGATCTGCGAAGACCCCATTGCTGTGGGCAACATGCAGCATGAGAGCAACATCACCTATGTGCACGATGTCAGGAACATAACCAAGAGAAATGTGAGCACTGCTTCTGCGGGAGGGCTGGGGAACGTGGCACTGCGACTGTGTGGGTCTCACCTCACCAGCCCTGGGATGGGCTTACCCCCTGCCCTGCTGGGGAGGAGAGACCCGCCTACATGGCGTGTCCTAACTGGGTCTGTCTGTTCAATCTAGATCGAGGAGTGGGGTCCCTTTGACCTGGTGATCGGTGGAAGCCCCTGTAATGACCTCTCCCTTGTCAATCCGGCCAGGAAGGGGCTGTATGGTAAGGCTGCTTTGCCTCTGCAGGGCAGGGTACCCCCGGGGTGTTCTGGGGTGCGGAGCTACGTTAAAATTCCGGGGAAGTGTTTAAGCCCCAGTCTGCATTGGTGGTGGCTCCTCTCTGACCTGCGAACCATGGGGTGGCACCTGCAAAGCTCAGGCTGTCTCCATGCCAGTCGCGGTGGGGAGGGCATCCAGGACCTGTGCTCGCTGTGCCTCAGCTGGTCCCAACCTGCTGCTCCGCCTTTCTGTCTCGTAGAAGGAACCGGGAGGCTGTTCTTTGAATTTTACCACCTGCTCAACTACGCCCGTCCCAAGGCGGGAGAGGAGCGCCCCTTCTTCTGGATGTTTGAGAATGTGGTGGCCATGAGGGTCAACGACAAGAGGGACATTTCTCGGTTTCTGGAGGTAGGGGTTGCTGCCAGCTTCAGGAGAAGCATCAGAGCAGGAGACACTTGCTGGGCTGAGCAAGGTGTGCCGAGGCTGTGAGGGTTGGCCCCAATGATAGAAAACCCCCTGCCTGATGCACACACCATGAGTCAACTGTTTAGTCTTGGTTCTGGATCCCCTCTGGCTTTCAGCAGGGTAACCCCGAGCACTGGTTCTCTCAGGGAGGGGTGGGGTGGTTTTACCAGCCTTGCAGAAAGCATCTGTTCAGAACCATGCCTGTTGTTTCTAGGGAGGTCAGGGACTGGAAAGGGTTTTTAACTCTGTGGTAGCCAAGATGGGCTGTGGGTCAGCAGAAGCCAGTGTCTGTAAAAGCACCATCAGAGGCTGATGGTCCTGATCCTGGCCCAGAGAAATCAGCACTGAAGTGTTCTGTGATTTTCATTAGCTCTTGATCACGGTTATGGCATGGTAGCCCACGGCTATGGCATGGTAGTCCACGTGGCCAACCTGACTGTGCTCTGGCGTGGAGCAGGGGTTTGTTGGGGCTACATCCTTAGGAGGATTTGCTGAAGACTTTAAGTCCCTGCGGTACAGAGGAGAAGGGCTTCTCATGCAGGAGAGGGCTAAGCCCACATCTCCTCTAACTATTACTTTTCTCTCTCTCACGGCCTGCAGTGTAACCCGGTTATGATTGATGCTATCAAGATATCAGCTGCCCACCGAGCACGCTATTTCTGGGGCAACCTTCCGGGGATGAACAGGTAATCGTTTGCCGTCGTTTTGAATCTCTTCCTGTAGTTGTGTTTTGTGGTGCTGGTGTGGTGGTTCTTTCCTCCTTGGCCCTAAGCCCAGCTCCTGGGAGCTGGAGAGCTGCAGCTCCCCTAGGGAGCAGTTTCCCTGCGGGGATGTGCAGATGATAACGCCCTTGTTAATGAGCGAAGATGAGACTGTGGGAAAAGTGTAGCAGCGTCCTCTGCTCCTGGACGTGAAGGGAGGTCCTTCCCTCCTGTGGAAGGAAGAATGACGAGGCTTGTGTAGGATGCTGCGTGGTGGTCTAGCTTGGGGGGCATGCAGATGTGCACCAGCCTTTCTTTAAGAGCCAGGCTCACGTTGGGAGCTCTATGGCAGCCCTGTGCCCTGGTCAGTGCCGTGCAGGGGTTTGCTGGAGATGAACCCAAGCAGCCACCTTGGCTGGGGACACTCAGCCCGGTGTGGCACTGCGGGGAAGCTCATGCTATGGCAACGGCTGCTGCTGCTGCGTCAGAGCACGACTGCGCTCCTCCAAACTTTGTTCACACCTCGCAGCACCCTGAATTCACAGCAAAACACAACAGAAGGACTTGGAGTAGTGTAAAATCCAATTGCTAGCAGTTCTGCACCCCAGATACTTCTAGCAACAAAAAATTGTGGAATTTTCACACAGCCAAAGCCTCAGCCAGTAAACTCGGACTGGTTTTAAATATTTTCCCTTGTTTATATTTAAATTGCCAGTATTTGTTGGAGTTAAAACTAATTATAGCTGAGCTAGAGGGGTGTAGGTATTTGAAAGTGAAATAGCAATTACCGAGCCTTTGTCGTGTCATGCCATTTAAATGGGACTTGAGCTTTCATCTGATTGTAATGAGGTGGAAGCGCCCAGTGAGGGTGACTCAGAGCCATCTCCATCAAGTGGCCCGGGGTGATACTTGCAGAGCTGCCTTGCTGAGCAGAGGCAGGATGGCATGGAGACAGGGCTCCTCCGAAAGCACTACTGGGGAAAGTGGGTTAGCACTGCCTGGCCCCGTTAAGAATGACTAACGAGTGAAGATGGTGATACTGTTCAGGATGTACAGGACTCTGACCGTGCTGGGGAGCAGAGTGTCCTTCCCACAGGAGACTCCAGAAGCTTATTGCCTCGCTGGGTGGCTCAGGAGGGGAGCTGCTCTGGGAAAAGGGCTCCTGCACCCACCCTGGGAGGAGCTGCTCCGGTCCAGAGCAAGCAGGAGCTGTGAGTTTGTGGTAAATGACCTCCGAAAACTGGGTGGTTCCTCAGAGAGCGATGAGTTGACTTCAGCCAAGCCGGAGAGGCTGCATGAGGACTTGACACACAGAGCTGGGAGGAGGAATTTTCTATTGTCTTTAGATACTTAGTGTTTGCTTTTTACTCCCCAGTATTTAGTGCTAGTGCTGGTCCCTGGCTGAGAGATTATTGGTGGCTCTTCTGTTTTGCTTTTCCTTTTATTTTTCTAATCCAATTTTAAAATGGAGCCAGCATGCTCTTAACCCCTGCCAGCATTTCCCTTTAACTGGGAAATCTGAGCTCTGCTGGGGTGTGTTCCCAGGGGCATCGGCTGCTGGGTGTGCTGCTGGCAGTGGGCTGGGACACCCTGCTCCAGCTGATGGGGATGGCAGTGGTCCTGCTCCCTCTGACAACTGCCTGGGGCAGCAACGCTCCGGTATTTGACACTTCTGCTCCAGCCTTTGAGGCAGGCGATCTGCGGAGGTGATGGGTGTTTCAGTAGGAAAGCTGCAGTGGGTGTAGGAGATGCCATTGGGGTGATGAAGACATCGTTCTTCAGGAAAGCTCAGCACACTGACTGCTTTCTCCTGACGGGCTGCACATCAGGACATTTTGGTAAGGCAGGAGCCCCGGACTGCATCCTGGCTATGAGAAATTCTCTCTTAATTTCATTAAGACTCAAAACCTGAGATGATGGTGACTACCCAGGACTACTGCTCTCTTGTCAGCTATTGGGGTGTATGTCAAGGTCTCTTGTCCATCCTTCGGCTCACCCAGGGACAACAGTGTCTGAGTACAGTGTCCATCAGTGCAGTTTAGAAGCTTAGTGGACTCCAGAGCCATAATAGAAATTTTTAGCATGGCTGGTGGTTAATTTTGGCCACCCTCAGTGTCTGTAAATGCGGTGGTGCTGTGAGCTCCGGGAGCTGGGGCAGCTCGCCGTTCTCTGCCCGCAGGCACGTCTGGGGCGGGAGGCGGGTGCACATAACTTGCCACGTATAGATTTCCACGGGCCAGCAGGTGCAGCGCGGGGCTCCTTCATTCCTGGCTCGACTCCCTGCGACGGGTCGCAGCCCAGCTGGCTCTGGGCACTCGGTCCCTCCCCACGTTAAGTCGTATGGGGCAGATACACTCGCACAGATACGCGTGGGATGATTTGCCGGGCTGTGTCCGCAGGAGCGGGGACGTAGGAGATGCAGGAGAAGCTGCCGCTGCCCTGGGGCAAGTCTGCCACTGGCTCCGGGCAGAGCAGGAGCGGCTGCATCGCCTTTGCTGAGTGCTCAGAGGGCTTTTGGGGGAAAGCAATACGTGTTTGCTCTGGGAAAGGAAATCGGAGAGGTGGCGGGGAAGTGTTGGCTGTTAGGAGTCAGGAGCTTCTGCTGAGCGGGATTGTAAAACAGGGGCTGGGGCTTGAAGAAGCTGTGAGCTGGACGTGGGGATGGGGCAGAGGGATGCTGCGTCCTGGCTGCAGTCCCTGGGCACCAGGGGAGCAGGGCAGCCACCAAACCTCACTCTCCCCTCTCCTGCCTCTGCTCCCCAGGATCTTTGGCTTCCCCCTCCACTACACGGACGTCTCCAACATGGGCCGCGGATCTCGCCAGAAGCTGCTGGGCAGATCGTGGAGTGTCCCCGTCATCCGGCACCTCTTTTCCCCGCTCAAGGATTACTTTGCCTGCGAATAGCAAGCCGAGCGTCCCTCGTCTCTCTGGTAAAGATGCACAGCTCCGCTGCCGTGGCGGGCGAGGGATGGGCACGGCCGCCGGACTCTGCCACCACGGCACCATCCCTCCCCAGCCACGTGCTGCGGGAAGGCAGCCTGGCCCCGCAGGGAGAGCTGAGGAAATGTCTTTAACCAAAGAACCTGGCAGGGTAACTTTTCTTTAAAGGGACTAATGGCAGTGATATGTAGAAAAATGATGGACAAAAGAGCTTTAATTACCCAGCGCAGGAAGCTCTATGCATAACTGATGAGATGAGAAGTCTCCTCCAGAGCATTAAATATCCCGTTTTAGCCTAGAGCTGGGAAGTCACAACTTGCTGAGCAGTAAGTGTGGAGGCAGCTGCTGGGGTGCTGCGGGCAAACTTGAACTATAGCGAATTAGTGCTTTTCCTAAACAAACAAAACCTCTCTTGAAGCAACTGCCAAAAATCCCCAAACTGTAGCAGCAGGTGTAAGGGACCCTGGTCAGGTTACATACACTGAACATGCAGGATACAGAAACCAAATCTTTTTTTTATTATTATTTTTATTTTTAAGAATTTTTTGATAAACTTTAATTTTGTTGTTTAACGTCTATTGCTGCTTTAAGGCATTACATAAGAATGTGGAGATTCCTAGACCTGAATGTAGCTGAAACTGAACTGTGAGGTGATAGAATTACTTTTCTAGCTAGAACTAAAGAAATAATGTTTTATACGTTTGGCTGTAGTTTACAAATATTCACTACTTCCTTTTTAAAGCATCTAAAACTTTTCTTTACATTTTAAAAATCCTGCTGAGTGGTTTGAAAGCTTACACAGTAATCAGAGCACGGAGGATTTGGGCTCCAGTGTCCATAAAGGAAAATGTTCTCTGAGCGTTCATTTCCCGAATGAATGCGGAGCATCGGCAGGAAGGATAGCGTAGTGGTCAATGTCATCTTCAAAACACAGCCGGCTACAATGTCACGTACAATGTCACGAACCCGAGCAGTATTGGCAGTGCGGTAGCTGTGATGCAGGGGGTTCCTTGCAGGGAAAATCCCACCCAGGGCTGAAGGGTCCGGGGGCGCAGCACTGGCCTCACCACGCACCCATCCTGCTCCATGGGCAGAGGGAGCTGACCCCTGTGGCGGCACCCAGGTGGGAGAGCTGCTGCGGTGGGGGGCTGTGTGTGTTCCCCCCCTGCTGCAGGCACTGGGGTCTGTGCTGGGGTCCTGGGGGGGTCTGCAGGCAGGGGCTGTACCTCTCCCTCCCTGCGCGCCCGTCTCCCCATGGGTGACGTTGTGCGCAGAGGTGGGATGCTGCTGGTGCTCGTTGCACACCCGACAGTGCCCTAGGGGGGTTCCTGGGCCTGTACCCCCACACCAGGAGCTCCTGCTGCCACTACTGTGTTCACTTTTCATTACCTTCTTCGGCTGACTAACTTCTCCGGAGTGATTATCTCGCTGTCTATGAGGCCCTGGGCACGCTGTTCCCATGGCCAGTGGCCGGGCAGAGGCGGGTGGGTGCGTGGCAGAGCCCGTCCCTCTCCCCCAGGTTTTTTTCCGTAGCCACAGGGCTGCTGTCCCCGCCGGTGTCTCCCGGGGACTCTTTTGACTCCAATGCACATTTCAATGCACTGAAACAACTTGTGACACGTACCCCTCGGTCCCTCCGTCCTCCCCCTACCTCTGCTGTTCACTACAACCTGTCGCCTGGGTCTGGCAGAGCCCTTGGCTGCCTTCTCAAAATGAATCAGGTCAACCCTCCGCCCGATGTCAGGCTGCCTCACGAGGTGTTGTACAGCATCAGTGGGAAATGAGAGCTTCTCTCCTGGCTCCTTCTACCTCTCTGACACATGGAGACTCCCCCTTGCGCCCCTCTCACAGGCGGTGGAGGACGGCAGCCTCCCTGGAGGAGGGAGCCTCCCATTTTCCACTCTTCTTGCCGTGGAGCTGCTTGTGTGCAGGTTTCCACCTCAGCCCCAGGCTCTGGGGACCATCTTCTCTCGGTCTCCAAGCCAAGGCTGCACTCGGGAATGGGCAGGAAAGGGAAGACCAGGTCATTTAAAAGGCTTTTTTTCCATGATCCTGCCTGGAGGTTACTCTTTAAAGTCTTCCCAGAGGTGTTTGTTCTCAAGCGATGTGCGTTCGAGCTGCACGCTTTAATTAAGAAAATGCTGGAGAAAGCCAAGCAGTCTCTTCCACGTCACCGCTGGCATCTGCAACGCTTGGGGACAAGTATCAGCCTCTCGCCACCTTTGTCACCAGCTGGGAAGACAGCGGAGTGGGCTCTGCGGGTGCTGGAGGTGTTCGGGAAGCCTGGCAACGCTGCAACAGCTGGTGTTGGACCCTTTGCCAACCTCCTTGGACCCGAGTCACCACACTAATTCCTTCACCCAGCCACGGTCCCCGTACGGAGCCTGATGCCAGGGTGATGGCTGTCCTCCGCCTTGGGATCCTCTGAGGGCTTGTATTTTTTCCAAACCGGATGAAGAGGTAACCTCCACTCCACGGCATCTCTTAATTTCATACTCCAGATCTCGCATCCTTTCCTGTTTCATCAAAAGAAAAATAGAAGAGAATTTAAAAAAAAAGGGACTTGGGGAAAGTAAACAAAGACAAAAGAGCAATGAGAATTGTCTTGTTTGATACGGATTGTAGTAGACAAGTCTTCCTTGAAATATTTTTCCCTGTAAGAGCTGCCTTTTATTGTGTGTTGTAAGGAGAGGTAGATTTCAGAAACGCCTTTTTAAACGCTTTTCAAAGGTTTCTAACTCTCCCTGGTGCTATTTTTTTTTAGGTTAAGGATTTTTTTATGTCAAAAGTCTTGTGGGTTTTTATACAATCTTTTAAAAACAAACAAAAAAAAACGCATTGTTGGTTTGTTGGAACACATTTAATACGCTTTTTGTATCGGTGAGTGCGAAAACTTAAAAAATTGTGCCTTGTCCGTGCCGTTTGACTCATTTTTGTGGGGGGGGAAAGAAAAGAGGAGGGGGAATCCATGTCAACAGTTTACCATTTATCGCCGCCTCATTAAAAGAAATCAGTATTTCTCTTTAACGACCGGACAGTCCTTGATAAATTCAGCATGTGAAAAGGGGAAAGGGGTTTTACAGAGGGATGAGTCTCACAGGTGAAGCCCCCCCGGGGCCTGCAAGGCGGTCGGGTGTAGGCCTGACACACCCCCACCCCCTGCCACCGGCCGGCGGGGCGCCGAACCCCCGTTCAGGTGGCGGGGGGTCGAGGCCGGGCCAAAGCAGGCCCAAACCCGGTGAGGCCTGAGGCGGCCGCGCCGCCACCGCGAGTCCTCGGGCGGCAGCTTGAGAGACCCTGCGGGGCACGCGGCTCTCCACCAATGTGGGCGGGGCTAGAGCGCCGCAGCCAATCGCAGGCCAGCCCCGCGGGGCGGGGGTGGGCGGAGCCTCTCCGTAGCAACGCGACGGGGTGGTTTCCCCGCCCCTTAGCAACCGCATCCCACCCTCCGCGCGGCCGAGGAGCGGCGCTCGCCCCCCCCACCGTCACGAGACGTACGTGTGACGCCAGCGCGTAGCGTGCGAGTGACGTGGTCCCGGGGCAGGCGGGCGGGGCCGGTTTGAACGCGGAGGAGACGGGGCGAGAGCGCGGCAGGTAACGGGCCGGGTCGCGGTGCTGAGGTGGCGGCGGCGGTGGCGGCGGCGGGAGGGCGGTGAGGCGGGCCCGGCCCCCGCCCCCGGGGATCGTGCGGGCGGGGCAGGGCGGGCCGAAGGCCGGCGGGTTGTGAGGAGACCGGCGTGAGGCCTGCAGGGCCGGGCCGCGCCTGCCCCGGGCGCGCCCCTCTGTGGGTGCCTCCGGTGGGAGGCGGCGGAGCGGAGCGGAGTGCCCGCCTCAGCGGGGTGAGGGGAGAAGGTGCGGGGGCGGCGGCGGCAGGGGGGGCGCGGCCGGCCCTGCCCGGCGGCAGCTGCACCGGGGCTCGGCGGCGAGCGCGGCGCCTCCGCTTTGTGCCGGCGGGGCTGGGCGGGGACCGGCCGCTTGGTATTTCTCCCTGGAGAGATACCGTGGTCGACCAGGAAGTGTTCCTGCCGTGCTCGGTCGGCGTGGATGAGAGGGATGAATAACTTGCCGCCGCTGTGATTCCTTTCATCAAAGTTTCCATGTGAGTGCCTCGGTGTTGATTTTTCTTCAGAAAAGCACGAAACCGTGCCCCTTTTTGGAGTTGCGATGAAATAAGGTCCTCCCGGCTGTTAGCAGCGGGCAGCTTGCTCGTTTCCTGTGCCTCGTGTTACGTTTGGCTGTTGTGTCATGAAGGCTCAAAAGGAAGTGCCTCCACTGCAGCCTGAACAGAAGCGCTGAAAACGTGCAGCGTTACCGGTTTTGGTACTTAACGCCTTTGGTTCTGTCTTTCAGAAAATGGCAGTTAATGTGTATTCTACTTCAGTGACTAGCGATAACTTGAGTCGACATGACATGCTCGCGTGGATCAATGAGTCCTTGCAACTGACGCTGACAAAGATTGAACAGCTATGCTCAGGTAAGGGGGCTCAGCGTGAGGGGAGTTCCGGATTTGATGTGTTCTGTAGAGATCCAGCTGCACTGTGTGAACTGGCTGAACTGGCCTTCTGTAGCCATGCTGTTGGCTTGATTCCCGGCATGAGCAGATTCACGGTCAATGCTATAATGTGATTGTGGTTAGAGTTTTATTGAAATAGTTGTTAATAATGTAAGTGTAATGAAAAGGTATGTTCTTCTGACTCACTGCAGCATAGATGTAATAAGGAATGGGGGTTAATGTGGAGAAAAGAGTCTTAGGAGAAGGTGTTTTCCAATGAGGAATTAAGTGTTTAGACTTGATGGATAGAATAAGTCTTACAAGTGTAGTAACTAGCATGAACAAGTGTGATTTCTTATGGAAGAGAACAACTATTTGGGAGGGTGGACAGAAGGAGCAGTGTGAGGAAGTCATACTGGCAACTCTTGGCTTCACCTTCAGGACTTTACAACTCCTTATGGTAAAGGAGCATGTTGGTCTGCGTCACACGAGCTTACTTTGACTTGCTGCTAAAAGCACAGCTGAATCTCAGAGTTGTAGGCAGAAAAGGGGAAGTGATTGTGGTACAGAAATGGAGTCAAGTGTCCTTATAGGGAGGAGTATGTGTGTGGGAGGAGGCTTTGTAAAAACGAATAAAAATAATAGTCTATGGAGTAAGAGCTGAAAAAAACCCCAAGGCTAAAAATGCAGCCTAGGTAAAAGATGGTGATTTGGATAACTGCAAAAGGGCAGGTGAGAAGTGGAAGTGCAACCCATGCAGTGAGTTTGAGATAAGGCATTGCTTACAGAATGAGAAATGTGGAAATTGGAGGTGGAATAAAAGTTTAAAATAAGTTTGGGACTGTCAGCACAACCTGTGGAAGAAACATTCACAAACATTACAGAGAAGTAGGGGACTTTCAATAGATGTTTGACAGGTACTTATAGTGGCTTTTGTCTACTAAGATGGTGAAGGAGAGACCATAAGGGTGGAGAAACTTAACGATCTACAGAAGTAAGGTAACTGGGAGGTATTGTCTGCTTTCAGATAGGTGTTGATTTATGTGGCTGAGGACTCTTGCTTAGAATTGGTGTGAGTCTTGAATGCTGTGAGAGCTCTGTCTCTGAGAAGTGAGGATAATTAATACTGGCTCTGCAGAATTTCAGCTCACCTGTTTTCCAGAAAAGGCCGAGAGCTGTTATGTGGTATGTGCTGAGTAATGTCCCTTTCTTGTGTCTGCAAAAATACTTCATGCCTCTGCAGGTATGGAAGTGGCTTCCACTGTCTGTCATAGTCATGTGAAAACAGGAGTTTCCAAGCTTGCTTTGCTACCTTTGGCAAGGGCAGTAGCGACAGCAGCAATTTGAGGTTGCACAAATGCACAAAAGACGACCTTTGGCTTATACTGTGATCTTGCTTTTTTTATTGTGCTTATCTCTCAGACTACCAATAGTTAGAAAAAAAAATGGTTTCTACCAAGTCATCTGTTTTTTGAGCTGGGCATTGGAGTTCTTCAGCAAGTGAACTGAAAGACAGTGGAGATCAAACAGCAAGATTTTTTTTTTTTTATTTGCTGCATTGGTCAATGAGCAGCCATGTTCTAGTAGCAGGTGAAAGTGGGAGCCCCAAAAGGCCTGCAAAATATCTTGATAGAAAGTGAACAATATAGAATTTTCTGTTACCTGTGGTTGAGATGAGTAGACTAGTTTAGGGAAACACCATGATATATTAATTCTTAGATATCTCACAAAACTGTGTCATGTAGCTGTTTGATGTTTTAGGTGAAGGTTCCCATTACTCTCTATGTGCGCTTAGTGCGTTGATTTTGGTGGGGGCAATAATGCTCAGAATGTTGCACTTGTATTTTCAGTGGCACACAGTTGCATATCATCACTGCAGAGTGAGGATATAGATTAAAAATGTAGGGTTTTTTTTAATGTGTGTGTGTTCTAAAAAAGCTTTTTTTTTTTGGAGGTGGTTGTCTATTTGTGGCTGAACTGAATCCCTCTTTTGCTCTTCCAGTAAGAGCTGAGTTGAAGGACACGAAGGATATAAAATTAATAGAAAGAAATGTGGTCTCATTTCAGTTCTTTGATTAAGGCTTGATTTAAATATAATCCAGTTTAATTTAGCCTCTTACCTTTGAGGGCACCTTGAATTGTGTGTAGGTTCTGTTTGTAGTACGTGTATCACTGTTTTAGTTATCGTAGAATGGTTAGAGTTGAAAGGGACCTTAAAGATCATCTAGTTCCACCTCCTGCCCTGGGCAGGTTCACTTCCTACTAGACCAGGTTACTCAAAGCCCCATGGTTAAATATAGCTTTCACAATAATTATTTTTCTTGTTTGATTCTATTAGTGTTTGATAGAGGAGATTACATGCCTGTCGGACACGTGTAACATCTCAGATCTGTACTGATATCCATGAAGAAAGGAAAGTCAAAGTACTCCCTGGATTTTTTTTTTCCTCTTGGAATTATGGAGGCAGGATTGCTCTTATTCATAAGAGTTCAAATCATGAGTCCAAAAGTTTGGTTCTGCAGGTTGCTTAAGCTTATTTATGGCCTTGTTGCACTAAAACAGGAGACTCAAGGTTCTTGCTTTCTTGCTTTTTTTGCCTTTAAGGGACTGTGTAGCTGAGGAATGAGTCAGGTCAGTTTGCTGATCTGACTGAAAAGTGACTTACGTAGGTTCATGAGCTGACTTGATTCATCCCAGGATTTGTATTCTTTTTCTTTCTTTTGGCAGGTGCCGCATACTGTCAGTTCATGGACATGCTCTTCCCGGGTTCTGTAGCACTCAAGAAAGTGAAGTTTCAAGCAAAATTGGAACATGAGTACATTCAAAACTACAAGGTTCTACAAGCAGGTTTTAAACGAATGGGTGTTGACAAAGTAAGCTGGGTTGTTACTGATTCTCTGTGGTCTTAATGTCAAAGTGGATGGAATGTTCTTTCAAATTAAGAGCTGAATAAATCTGGGAGCAGAGTTTGCTTTTGGTTTGTAAATCTCAAAACTTTTGGTTTTGGTTGGGGTCCTCACTTGATTTAGGACAGTATCTCCTTTGCTCCCTCTAAGGTTAGGTTTCCAGTTCTTAATGATGAGATTAACTTTTCCATTTTAATTCTGTGCAATTTATGTAGCACAAACTAATACTGAAATTTCAATGTTGTAAGGTTTACTTGAGTTTTCTGTTTGAACCATCTTTGCACCAGGCATGTTCCCATAACCTATCAGTGTTGTAGTCTTAAGGATTTCAAATTCCTCTATAACCATGTGTAATTTTAAGCTAGTGAAAATGAAATCTGTGAAAAAACTTTTCCAGATCAAATGGTAATTATGCTTATGGGTGATTTATCTAGGTCATAGTTACTGACAGCATGTTTGGTATGATGCAGAATGTTTCTGTGTTAAAGCTTTTACCTGTCTCATTCTGTGTTGTCTGGCAGCTTCAACACATGCTTAATTCCTCTTCTGTTTTGGGGGAGCAGCTTGTGGGGTCTGTCCAGGACTGGACAGCTAGCCATGCTTTCAAATGCCGATTGAGCACGTAACGGTAATGGCTCCTGGCCCCTGTCAAGTCAGAGACTCTCAGCTCGTGGCCTAGAGACAAGACGTCACAATTTGCTGCATTTTTAAAATAATCTTCACTTATAGAATCATAGAATGGTTTGGGTTGGAAGGGACCTTAAAGATCATCGAATTCCAACTCCCCTACCCTGGGCAGGGACACCTCCCACCAGACCAGGTTGCCCAAAGTCCAGTCCAGCCTGGCCTTGAACCCCTCCAGGGATGGAGCGGCCACAACTTCTCTGGGCAACTTGTTCCAGTGCCTCACCACCCTCACAGTAAAGAATTTCTTCCTAATATCTCATTTAACCCCCCCCATGTATACGTATACTTCTCATTCCAGAGAAACTGTGACTGTAATCTATTAAAAAGGTGATGCTGAGATGTGGTAGCAGTCTATGTCTATGAAGCTGGTCAGCAGTTCAGGTTCAGGAAAGCTAACGCTGAATGAGCCAGCTCCAAATTTACATAAGTTTAGTGCTGCAACTTGGTGCAGCAGAAATTTTGCTGAAGAATTATTTAAAATTATTTGGATCCTCATCGTGAAAGCATGATTTATTTTTAATTCCAATTATTAGCAAAAATCCTACTGTTTGACATACAGTTATGTTCAAGGAAGATTTTCTCTGGACAAAAAATTAGATTTGCATATCTTCTGAGTGCACTAATTTTAAAACTTTGTCTAAAGAGAGAGCGAGAGGTTCTTTACCCTTAATATGAGTTTGACTTTGTTTTTTTTCCCCCCCTCCAGATAATTCCTGTGGACAAACTAGTGAAAGGAAAATTTCAGGACAACTTTGAATTTGTTCAGTGGTTCAAAAAATTTTTTGATGCAAACTATGATGGGAAGGAGTATGATCCTGTTGCTGCTCGACAAGGCCAAGAGACAGTAGCACCAAACCTTGTTGCTCCAGTTGTGAACAAACCCAAGAAATCTCTCAGTTCTAGCAGTGCAGGTAGATAAAATAGTTAAAAGATTATCTAGATCATTAAAAACTCGGGGGAAAATAAGACTGGGTTGCTATTTAAAATCAGTGTGTGGAATTATAGTATTTTGCATCTTGTTTCAGAGATGCTAGGCTTCAAATACTGAGTCATCCTGTGGTATCCAGTTATCTGGAAGCTACAGAAAGAACAATCTTCTCTAAAAGAGAAAATGGCAAGGATTGGTGCCAACACATGCCAAAAAAAAATAAGTGGACATGGTGCATGGAGTCAAGCAAAAGGAAGCAACTGTATCTTCAAACTCTGACATGCCTAAGCATGTTTGGAAGGGGGATAGTACCTTTATAGGAGGAAGAAAGATGTTCTGAGAGGAACTAACACAGAGTTAATCTTGCAGCCCCACAGAGGCCCATTGTCACACAGAGGACTGCAGCAAATCCAAAAGCTGGTACTGGTATGGTCAAAAAGGCTGCAGGAGACGATGAATCAGCGGGATTGATTGAGCAGGTGTGTTGACCAAAATGGCCCTGTAAAAACCTGTGCTCTATAGTTTTATGTGCAGATTTTGTTTTTTAATAGCACGGAATGACTGGGTCAGGCAGATGGAAGAAAATGATCTGAATCTAGTACGCTCGTTTAAAATCACTTAATTGGAAGCCTTCATTATAATGGTCTTGCTTTTCTGATAGGAAAGAAACCCCTTCCTGCAGTACACAAGTACCCAGACATTTAAACCCAGTATGTGCCATATCACACATAGCATTGTTTTTAAGTATTTCCACAGCTGTGTTGCAGAGATCACAGCATTCCAACTGAGCTATGAGCAGCTGCTACTTCACTGAAATGCTGAATGCAATACAACTAAAACCGCCATCAGGGTGAGAGTTGTCTTGAAAGAACATGTTAGCAAAGGAAACTGCAGACAGTTAGTGCTTTACCTATTTCATGTAATAAGCCTTCAGAATTTCCAAGTGAAATTGCATGTGTAGGACGGTGTTTGTTGTGGCAATAATATTTCAATTTGAGAAATAGACCTTTTCCTCCTCTCACAGTCCTTCCCCTTCCCTCCCACACCCCCATCTTGGTTACTTCTGAAATGCTTTGCATATTAACACCCTTCTGGGAACTCTGGGGATCCTGCCTTTTGAATAGATACTACTGAATTCTCTCTTTGTTGGATAAATTATTATTGACGCCCTTTGGCAGATCAATGTCTTGAAACTTACTGTTGAAGATCTGGAGAAGGAGAGAGACTTCTACTTTGGCAAATTGAGGAACATCGAATTGATCTGCCAAGAGAATGAAGGAGAGAATGATCCAGTGTTGCAGAGGATTGTGGAAATTCTTTATGCCACAGATGTAAGTAATCTGGTATAAATTGTATGGCATAGTTCCTCCCTCCCCTTGTAATTGGAAGCTGGTTTGCTTTCCAGGGCTTCCTCTATTTCTACTTCTGGTGTGGTGTTTGTTGTTTTTTTTTTTCTCTTTAGGTTTATGGCCTAGCTTTTTCCTGTAATAAAGGAACAGATCAAATAATTGTAGTCAGGCAGCAAGCAAGGTTAGCCTTTCATGAAGAGTATGTAAGAAATAGATCAAAGATGAGGAAAATTACTTTTCTGGTAATATATCTTAACACTGTAAATGGTGACTTAAGGGTATCTATCCTAAGTAAAAGATTAAAAAAAAAAAAGAGTATACAGAGTAGTAGGGAACTGGTTTGACATCAGATTTTCATTAAAGCCCTTGTTTTATTCCCCTTCAGGAAGGCTTTGTGATACCTGACGAAGGAGCACCGCAGGAGGAACAAGAAGAGTATTAACAGACCACATACTGTACCAGCAGAGCAGCAACATCAGAATTCTTTGCCCCAGATAATGTGCTTAACTGTAAAATACTCCACTTTATTCTTAGAGGACTCACTGGTTTCTTTTCATAAGCAAAAAAGTACCTCTTCTTAAAGTGCACTTTGCAGAAGTTTCACTTTTTACAGTGGGTTTGAGTTAGGAGCTCTTTCTCACTTTGTAGCAGAGCAGTATTCATATCTAGGTGGTATATTAGGGAGCAAGAGGCTGAATATTTGGAATTTGTTGCAGAATGGTTTGCTGGTAAAACACTGGTTTGTGGGAAGACACTTTTTGTATCTAAGGTGGTGTGTAGTAGAGAAATTAAAGACTCTGACTCACAGAAAGATTGAGTTAATGTGAAATTGCAGCACAGAAATTATAATTAAATGCCTTAAGAGTATTTAAAATATGCTTCCATATGCCAAATTGAAGTAATGTGACAGGAGATTTTATGTGCTTCGTATTGGGGTAGACCCATGTTTAACTCTGTTCACTGCTGTCTGAGAGGCCTTGCCTTGGCAATCCCACTTTGTCAGCAAGTGCTCAAAAGGGGCTATTAAAACAAAACTCCAGTCCTATGTAAAGCTGCTTACTAAGTGATTAGTTCTCGATGAAATAGGCCTTAACGTTGCCTGTCACAAGATTAGAGGGAGTATGAACAGCTGAGACACATAAATTACCTTGAAGAGTGCTAAAGCCTTTTTCTATGGCATTGTGGCTAATGACTTTGCCAAAATGTACTGTGTTTTCTGTAAGAAAAACAAAACAAAACAGAAACAACAAAAAAATGCAAAGGGCATCCAGTCTTACTGCCTGTTCTTCAGAAGTAATTTTCCTTCCTGGCTCTTGTTTTCTATTTGTCCCATTTCTTTTTATTTTTGTTGGTATACCTTTTGGTCTCTCACTTGTCCTTCTCTCTTTCCCATCCCAAGGAATGCTGATCAAATCCAATAGTTGTAACAGGACTTGCACTGTGCAACTATCTTAGAATGAAAGTGATTTGAGCACGTGAGGATGATGACTTTTCTGTCCCTTTTTCTTTTTTTTTTTTCCCCTCTTTCAAACAAGGGCATAGCTAATAATAATACTTGCCAGTTCAGTAGTCTTCTGGGGTAAAAACTAAAAGATGCTGGCTAACAGAGCTAATGTTATTGCAGAAAATACAGTACTGAGACTAACTTAAATATTAATATTTAAATACTTTCCTTAACTGTCTTTTTTTTTTTGCTATCATGCCCCTTATTACTGTTGTGTTTGGCAAGATCCTGCAAGACTTCTGATCCCCCTTCACTACTGAGATTGATCAGTCCTGTTGTGCTTGTATTCATTTGTTTCTGGTGGTAGCTTGTCCTGAAATGTGTGTAGGAGAGCATTTATGGTAATTGTTGTGTAGTGCATGAATCTTTGTGAAATTCAGAGAAAAACCCAAATTCAGTGAATGCCAAAAATGCAAGTAATCTAGCCATTGTTTAAAATTGCAGTGGTGCTATTTCTCTTGTGGCCTTTTAGACTTTTGTTGCCCTAAACCTCCATTTTACTGAGAAACCATATTTTACTTGGATTTTTCTTGACAGGGTTTTTCTATTTTAAGCAGTTTCTAAATAAAGTTCTGTATTTCAAGAGTGTCATGTCTACTGGAGTCTCTCGTGCTTTCAGATACGATTAGGCAAAGCTGAAGTTCGTGGTATTTCTCATGATGAAGCTTGGCAGGACCTGGAATATCAGCTTTCGTTCTCCAGTCCTGGTTATAGTCATTGCTAACTTGAATAGCAGGAATGTTGACACTTTCCTTGGAGTGCGCTGGGGGAAACCACTGCTTGAATTTTGGGTTGTTTCTTTCTTTTTCCACTTCCACAGGTGGATGAAATGCGAGTGTGGTGTTGTTTTTCTCTGTCTAATGGTGTGAAGATGGGGCTGTCTAACAGGAATGCTGTCATGTGACTTTAAGTGTGTTTAAAGTGTTTGAAAACTGCTAAAGCACTAGTTATAAACAAATAAGACGTTAATTGCGTCTGTCACCAGTCTTTATGAGCAAATTGATTTTAAACTTGGTTGTTTCATTTCATTTGAAGTGTGTTTGATAGATGAGCATAAATGTTACTGTCACAGACGTGTGCTCAGACCCGTGTCTTCAGAGAAGTGCTGATGTGACGTCTCTAACCTTGAATTTGGAAATGTTCCCTGCAGGGCTTCTCTGTCGTGCTGGAGAACACCCTCCCTACCCCTGACGTGCTCTGTGGATGCTTTATTCTAAAGAACAGGCATTGCTGGCATTGCCTACTGGTGGACTACAGAAATGCAGACATAGAACGGGGGGTTTTGATGCACATAAAATCTTCTTTACCATTACTTACTCGCTTTGAGGTCGGAAGCATATTTATTTTTCCACTCTAAATATTCCATTATTCCAGCAACTCAAAGCAAAAGCTGGCAATAGTACATGGCTGAATTTGAAGAGGACTTTTTGGATGTCTGCTCTTTGCAGCCCAATTGCGTGCTGGGACATGGTTGCTTCAAGTCTCTCTTTAGCAGGATTGCACGCGTGGAGCTGTGAGGCACCCATGTCATTGAATGGGGTTGCATTAGGTTGAGTTTGATCTCTGCTCACAAAGCAAGAAAATACCCTTTTATGCTAAGAGAATGAGGAGTCAGAAATACTGCTAGTGCGTCTTGTGAGGCTGTTGAATGTGTGGACCTGTTGGACGTGCGTTAGAAAGCTAAATTGAAACTGCAGTCTTGTAAGTTGGATGCTGCTAAGATTTCCAATTGCTTATGTCACTTCTTTGCTACCAAGATGAGTTATAATTAGAATGGGAACAAACTCCTCCCTATCTATTCTATGAAACTCCTGTAGTCAACTTATGACTGCATTATAGATATCTTCGCACAATCTGTTTTTTAATTGCCTTTTTTAGGAAGAAAATGATAACAAGAAGCCCAACTCAAACCCATAGACTTAACGTAGCTACTCTGTTATACTGGTACAGTATATGCTGTTAAATATTGAATGAGTACCTGCCAGAACAATTCCAATAGCATCCAAACTTTCTTAGCATCTTAGTTTTATCAGATATTTGAAAAAATGAACAGAATGGAAGAGGCAAAAGCTCACATCTCCTTTCTGTACCAACACGTCTTACTTGCAGGTGGATTTGTGGATGTTTTTTTTAACCTTTATTGTTCAATTTTTTAAGAATTCCTGGTTTGCAATGACAATTCTTACTGTAACTGTTAAAAGCCTTCAAATAAAGGCCAGAAACTTGCTGTTGTATCATATTGCTATTTAATGTGGTTTCTTGAGCACTCGGTCTTGTAGTCTGTCGAGTCAAATGTCTGTTCATGGGAACGTGCGTGTCCTTCAGGAGTGGGAGCTTTTCTTTCTCGGAACATCTTTCCAAGGATAAGGCTGGAATCTACTTCTCACAAGAGAAAGATACTTTTTGCAAGTAAGTGTATAAACCTGATGAGAACTGTTCCATAGATTTCAGCCGAGCCTGGTGGTACAGGGACCGTCCCTCTCCATTTCTATATAGCGCGAGAAGTAGAAGTGATAATAATATGGGCCTGACATATGGGCTCTTATTGCAGGGGCTGCAAACAACCCGGGTTACTGGCAGAGAAACAGGAATGTGCATCAGGGAACCTGCGCTTCGTTAGCAGGACAGCTAAAGAATTTACTGATCTTTCAATGCAGAGAAAGCAAGGAGAGACGAAGTCGTTGCAGATCCAGTGCTGGTTAGTTGGAACGCGAAATTGCAAGCAGTTGGGATGAGAGTGTGTGATCCTGTAGCTGATGATGCTTTAGAACTCGGGGAGCAAAAAAAAGGTAAACCTGAATAACCTCTGTTGGTAAGTATGATCTCCTGGGATGAGAGAGTGTGTCTGTGAATGCCAGTTCCTCACAGAAGTTCCCTTTGGACTTTTCCCTTGTCCCGTTTGGACAGTTAAGGGGCCGAGAATCAGAGGAAGGAAGAGAGTTAAAGAAATACGACTAGAGAACATGAAAGGCATGCAAGTAGAAATTAGAGAAGGTTGCAGTTATATAGGAAGAAGATAAATGCATTGGAATAAAACCATGCTGTGAAATGATACAAATAACACTTGAATCTGATGCGAGAGAACACTTTTAAGGAAGGGAAGGAAAAGTGCAGCGTTCTATGGCTAAAGAGGAGTAATGGATGCATAAATACTGGAGAGGGACTATGTTTAGGGAGCAGCACTACAGAAAAGGAGCTGGTTTTGATACAGGCAAAGTCCATCCAAAGAAATGGAGAAAAAAAAAAAAAAGGTCTTCGCTTTTTTGAGTAATACCTGCTAAACTGAAGGATAAGACTGTCTGCAAGAAGACGGTATTTTTGAAGATATTTAAGACAGACAATCTGTATCTTCCAAGAAAATGTTTGTTTTTCTTTAATAGAGGAGGAACAAAGTTAAACTTAAGTCTTGACATTTTCTAAGACCAAAAAGAAAGTTCCCAGTAGTCAAGCCCAGCTTTGAAGAGGCAAAGGCCACTTTCTGTAAAAATTACTCTTCTCTTTTTTTTCAACACAGCTGGCTGGCTTTTTGACCTATGGCCTTTAAATAATATATATTTAACATACAGATATATAATTATATGTATAAATATTTATTAAAACAAAATATAAATATTTAAATATGACAACAAACATATAATATTAAAATATTATATACATATGTAATATGTGTATGTAAAATACTTTAATATTTAAAAGATATTTAAAGTATCTTTGGCTGACCTGTCAGAATGGTAGGAAACACATGAACTAGTGTTGTTTTTATTTTTAAGTCTGAGAGATGTTTTGCAGACATTTTCCTCTTGAAAATAATTTTGTAAAATGGTTGTCCGTCAATCTTCTCACAGTGCTGTGACTCTGATTTTGTCCCTAGGGGATGCATAAGGATGGATGGGCATTCAGGAGGCATTAAATCTCGTGGGACAGCACGGATATAAATCTTGACGTATTCAAAGATCTGCAGATTGGTATTTATGAAGTGATGAGCAGATGAGGTTAAAATGAAGGGACAGCGGAGGTGGGTCCAATTTCAAAAACCTCGACACAAACCCATGTTTAATCTTGGCTTTTCTCGCAAAGAAGGGCTTTCTGGGAGGATGGGGAGGAAAATGGACAGAGAATTTTGTGACAGTGGCTGTCGAGATGATAGTGAAGCTCCGCAGCAGCCCCATGTAAAGGTAGAGAAGGACACAGAGGAGGAGCTGGGCACCCCTGGGAGGTGTCTTCCTGTGACCAGTGGATGCCCAGGGAGGTGGGAACAGATGAAACATGTTGCTGCAAGCGTGAGTAGCACCACAAGAAGTGACAACCGTCTGACGCTGTGCTGAAAGACGGGACACAAAGAACTGCTGGTGGCAGCTGGTTTCCTTCTTTTTCAGATAACGCTGCTCTTTCTGAACCTCCCAAGAAATCCCAGTCACAGTAGATCCTTATTAAATACTTGGATGGGTATGAAAAGCTTAAGAGCTCTCAGTTTCCTCATATGTAATAAGGGAATGAGAGATCTTCCTTCTTGCTGCCGTATTATTAAAGCTAGTTCGTCATGCGGGCCCGGGAGGTTAAGCGGGTGGGTGATTAGCATGTGTAGGGCTTGGTACTGCCATGGCTACCCTGATAGCATTATCTGAGCTGGCTAATCTTAAACTAGCTCGGGTGTGAGCTGCGCTCAAGGCATTGTCAGGACGAGTATGTTCATAAGGTTACTGCCATTTGTTTGAAATGTCAGGCTAGACACGGGCTGGTCTTGTTTAATGATCTCTTTGTCTTCAAACACAGCACAAAGTGAATGAGCAGCCATGATGCAGGTGAATAGAAAACAAAAAACATCTGCGTTCTCTAGCTCTGTTAAAACATGGTTTGAATGGGCACAATGAAACAGCTGCAATAGGCCCTCATCGCTTTCAAGGTTCTTTGAAACTTTTGGTCACTGCTTTGGGTGTTTCACCTTGATTTATTTTTTTAATGGATGAATAAATAGTGATAAGTTCACAAAAATACATTGAAATTAGTAGATGGTGTAAGCCCTGCCAGCCAAATCTATAGGAGGAATGAATGCTCTGGGTGTCCTTAGAGATGGGAAGAGAAGTTTTCTTCTATATTAGAAGTTTCCTGCAATGCTCTTTGGTCAGGGGAACGTGTGTGCGGTTGTCCCTACCTTTGAGACTGCTCCGAGCAGGAAACATCCATGTTTACATTACCCTTCTGCAGAAGACTTTTGTTTTCAGTGCCAAGAGAACTGTTTGGAGGCTTTACTAGTTTCACCCTCTTGCCCTTAGGGGAAAATGACCCCCAAGAGTCCACCAAGCTTTTGCTGATGGAGCAGGGTGGATGGAGAGCCGGCCAGGTCAGCTGTGTCCACAGGGATTGATGCCCTCTCTGTGCAGCTGATTTCCTGTTAGCTGCACCACAGCTATGAATTGAAACCTGTGCTACTAAGGATGAGTTGAAATTTGTCATAAAGCATTATCAAAATTGGCGTTTAATACTTGGATGATATTATTTTTGATCACCTACAGTAAACAACAAACTGGCTGGGAAACATCTTGCAAAATATTTGATGAAAAAAAATGTTTTCCTCTCCTCCTAATTTATGATATGCTCTTTATGAAAAATGTAACTTCACTTCCTCCTTCAGACATTCAATATTTAAAGTCAAGAACATTCAGGCTGGAGATTTCTAATAGTAACGCAAGATAACAGCTGCAAGCTCTGATTCCATTTTGATCAATTTTGGAAAGTTTTGATTAGTGAGTGGTGTTCGCAACACAATTTTAATACTTCAAAGTTATGTAGTGGTTTGTGTACAAAATTATTGCAGATACATGTGCAAACTGGAAAACAGCACATATAAATGGCCAATTTATAAATAACTGCGTACCATACCTGTCTGGGTGCATAATGGCTATGAACTGCACTATTTAGGCTTCCAATAAATACATTCACTGATTTGGAAACTGTAGAAATGTGCTGCAGGGTTCCTTCTGGGTTCACTTCTGATACAACACCATTACAACATGCCATCTTTATGATCTTTTTTCTCAGTTATGAATTATCTGGTTGAGTCCAGGTCTCAATTTGCAATGCTTGTTTTCACAGGTTTGAATGAGTTCTGTGTGGCAATGAAAGAAATTATAGGTAATACTAACAATAAAGACATTGATGACATGTTGTGAAGACTGACATTGACTGTGATGCTTCGTAGACTGGGTAATGACGCTGTCTTCTGTGATGAAAGATGAGGGCTAAGGAGTAGCAGTTGCAAAAGTAATTTCCTGATTTATTTAAAAAAAAAAAAGAGAAGAAAGAAATCGAACATCATTTGTTACTGGTGGTGGGGCAATGTTTATTTTCATAGCTGTCTTCCATAATTGTTGCTCTGTCAACACTGCAGAACCTCAGATAATTAATTCTGGTCTCCCTTTGATACCTGCAAATGAAATCACTGTCTGTCTTGCAGGAAGAGTGTCTGGACTGTGTGCTACCCAAATTCAGAAGCAAGGGTTGCTAGAAAGCAAATCATACCTGCTCCCCAAAACACCCAAGTAATCCCACTGTAAGGTATTTTTGAGGCGCAATCCTGCATTGAGCTGCTTGTATTTGTCTTCTACTTAAAAGGTTCTCTTGTGCTGCTGTGAAAAATGTCTATTACTTTAAGCATTCATTTTTTCGTCAAATACAAAACATGAGCATCTTCCCTGATGAAATTGGCTTAATAAACCAGTCCCTCATTTAAGAACAATGTCTACTATAAAGTAATAGATTTGGTGATAAATGACTCCTTTAAATGAGTTCTCTTTTGGGTTTAATCAGTCTCGTTTGGCTATTGTACATAAACCCATGAATTTAGTAGATTGTGTGGGTTAGAAAGGCAAAGCATATAAGATATGACAGCTATTCTCCTTCATGGGTTTTAGATTTACAAAGGCAAAACAGCCTATTTAGGAAAATTAAAAGAACTGGGTGAGGTTAATCTAACCTAGAGGGAAGACTACACTGAGGTTGGAGGAAGAGACTTAAGTCTTTGTATGAATCGGAGGCTGTTGCAAAGAAAAGAGTCTGGCCACCTCCATGGTGAAACAAGCTCCTGGAATTATGTTCCATATTAGCTAAATGATTTTTTTTTCCTTTCTAACACTAAAGGCAGGACAGTCATGGAACAGGAGAGTGCAAAAGTTTGACAAACATTTAGCAGAAAGGTGAAGATCCTGACTCTGCTGTAGGCAGGTGTTGGATTAGATTTCCCCCTGCTTTGAGGTCCTTGCTACTTCCATTCTTGATTCTATGATTCATAAAAAAAAAGTGGTTCTAATTCTTTTGGGATTTAGAGGTCTTAGTGAGGTGAACTATGATGAACTTGTTGTCTATGCTTGCCTCTTCATCAAAGCACAATGTCCCTTCTACTTCTTCCCACTTCCATCTTTTTCCTTTGCCCTGCAACTCTGTCTTCTCCACCTATAGGGATCCCGTGAGTGACTTCAGATGACTTCAAAGTTAGCGAATCTGGGGGCTGAGAAAGCAAGGACTGCAGCAGTGTCACAAGTTGGTGGATGTGTGTATGAATTTATGGTTGAAGGTGTCTGTAAGAAATGCTTTTTGTATTGTCACTGCTCTCCTGAAGACTTTTTAGGAAGTGTAAGAGGAAAAATAAACAATTTTTCACATAAGGAATATTTTTAATTATTTTCCCAGAAGGCTGTGTTTAAACAGAAGCATCTAGTCTCGGCTCAAATTGCTGCCTGCTAAGTCAGGTGTTCTGGACTGACCACAAGGTTGAGTTGAGGTTGAATTCTGGAGAAGTGCAATTGATTCCTGTTTCTTTCTATTTTATCATTAGTGAGCTTCAAGCTAACATTGTAGAGGGTTTTTTTTAACTTTATGTTTTTCTGTAAAGCTTATTGTGGATGAAAAACATTTTACTTACAGCTCTTTTGGGGTGGAGTTCATCCAAGAGCAGTCACGAGGAAGCCCGTTTGTCATTTAGAGTGACAATGAAGTTCAGAGAGGTGGATGGTGGCATCCTTTTGCCTGAATTCCAAAAACAACTTGTTTTGTCTCTGCAGCTTGGCTAAACTAATATCAAAAGACGTGGGTCTGAGCAACGTCAGCTTGGTGGAGATAGGATCTGCTGCTGAAACTATTGGTAAATAGTTACAAAAATTACTACCAATTCTGGGGCTGCACACAGTGTCTTGGCCTTGGAAGTCAAAAATTTTGCCTTTGTCAGGTGTGGGGGTTTTTTGTTATTTGTTTGGGGTTTTTTTTAATATTTGAGGATATTCCCAACACATCTAATACTGTGCATGCTTGTGAATCACTGCTTGTGAGGCCGTGGATGGCTTAGGTTAAAAACATGTGAAGCCACAGTGCCATCAGCCTGTCATTAGCCCTGTGTCATGGGATCTCTCTGCAGACCTGGCACCAAATTCTTTGATATCGCTGACAACAAATGTGACGGGATCTTTTGCCTCCTTGAATGGGACAGCTGTGACACGGCCTTGGGTTACTGGTGGGATGCTTCTCCAAACGGGCACAGGACTTTGGGGCAGACGTCTGTCCCTCCATTCCATGAAAGAGGTCCCTGAGGAGGGGTGTGTGTGGAGGGGTGGAAAGCAGTACTTATGAGCTCCGGTTGCATTCCCTGGGGTGTAAAATGATGCTCGCTGTTTCTGGGCTCTCTGCTCCTATCGCTTAGAAGCGATTCTGCTCAGCAGTGGGAGTGGGAACGCCTCAGTTGATGGGGACTTAGCTCTGCAATGTCAGAGGTGACCACTGTGTGCAGTGGAATCACAGTGGTAAATTCCAGGTAGTAGCTCATTTGTAACTCTTGGATTTATTAGGGTTCTCATTCATTGCTTATTCATGTTTTGCAAGTAGTAAGGACTTTTTATTTCATTTTTTACTTCTCGCTACTAAACGGTATGGAGACAATTAAACATCACTTTACTTTTGTCATTTTAGATGTATTTTTCAACCATTTGTAACTCTCTTCCAGGTTTTCAAGCAATGTGTTTTTCTCTTGGCAGAAGACCTGACACATCTGTTCCAGAGCTCTGTACTTTACAGAGAAGACCTCGGAGTCTTTTCTCGTATGGCTGCGCAGCAAACCGCTGCGGCTGGGTATCTCAAACAGGCACTGAATCTTTTGTATAAAATTGTTCTTGGATATTTTTATTGCTCAGATTATTAGTATTACTATAAGTATTAGTAATATTTATATTACTGGCGTAATATAAATATTAGTAACGGTGGATCAGTGGCACTCCTACTTCTCTTCTTGCTTCTACTTTCCTATATCAAAATGGGAATTGTACTTTGCTGATGCTCCCGTACCTTCTGTGCCACCAGGAGCAGGTGACTGTGCTCTGCGAGCAGCTCCGCTGTCTGCACCTCCCTAGGACCAACTCTCCGAAGAGCAGCGACTTGGTGTGATCCTTCTCGAGCACTTGTCTCTACGCAGCTCTCGCGCTGCCCCAGATGCCTAATGCATCTTCATGTAACCTTTGCTTGCTGGGTTGTGGAGAGGAATCCCTCTGGGAGAGCGTTATTGTTCTTGTTGCAGTTAAGACATTCTCATGACCTTTATTCAGTGCAAATGATGCACACTTTAGTCTTCTCTTTATCCTGAACCACTATTATGCACAGAAATGCTCTATCTCCTCTATTCTCCTTTGGCTTTCTATTGAGTTTCTCTTTTCTCCACCTTCTGTGGCCAGTCCCCTCCACTCTCTCCTGTTTTCTCCTTCCCCTCAGAAGCTCCTTTTTCGGCGCCGGGTTTCTCATCCTCCTGGGCACGGGACCCATCTTGTGGGCCAGGCCCACCA
>JAOXNO010000005.1:5384122-5402363 GCA_028565335.1 Limnodromus scolopaceus
CCCCTAAAAGTGAGGAGTTTGCAGTAAAACACACTGAGGCTTAAACCACAGTGTCATTAAGTGAAATCCTTCCTCTTTTGCAGGCACTCCTTGGGAACTGGTGCCACCAGATAAAGTTCATTCCTGAGCTCAAGCTTGTTGCCTCCTGCTCAGCAGCTGATAAGAGAGAGCCACGATGCTTACTCTGCTTCCATTAAATTAACACAGGCAAACTCCGGTAAGACAGGTCTCTGCCTCTGTTCTGTAATTTATCCATTGCACAATGGTATCAGGCAATGCTGCTGCTATTTTAACTTTCCCTTCCCTCCAGACAGAACGTGCTGGTACCAAACTTTCAGGTGCTGGGAAACATGAGTTGGGGGGAGAAAATACAGAAGGCCTCATTTTTTTTTTTTTTTTTATGATTTATAATTTTTTTTTTAACCTATAAATAAGTGAAGTTTTTCAAAGTTGTTTTAGACTATATGAGGAGAATCCAGCAGAGTTGGAGAATGATTGGGTATGACAGGATCAGTTTCTGCAGGAAAACTGTAGGAAGCATTGCTCTTTGCAGGCATCCCTTGGGGTCAGAGGGGGATCAGAAGGCATTCTCCTTTCCGGCTTAGGAACCCGAGGGAAGTGGATTGGCTCAGGGCTTTATGGCTCGGGGAAAACTTGTGGTCTTCTGCCAGCAGAGAAGTATTGGGTTTGGCAGAACTGGAGTGGAGGTGCAGGGGAGGTGAAGTGGGGCTGGAGTGCGGTGACATGGGGAGGAGGTTGTGGCAGAGAGGGCTCAGGCTGAGCTGCTGCTGACTGGAGGCTGAGGATGAGTTTGAGAGCACTGTCGATGAGGAAGCCTTGAGAGGGTGAGCCTGGGGGGGGAAATGTTAGATGTTTGTAGGAAGATGAGGTTAAGGTAGTGGAGGAAGCTGGATGTCTTCCTTGTCAATCACCTCCCTCAACTTTCTGGTTCACCTTTCAGTCCTATTTCTCTGCCTTTTCCTGCAAATATTACTCAACTTTCCCACCATTTGAATTCCCCTTTTCCTTTTCTTCCCATGTCTTTCTTTTTTTTTTTTTGTTTGTTTGTTCATGCTCTTTGATTGTCTCTTCTTTATACGCCTCTCATTCCTCTTTTTATTCCTGTTTCTCACTTTCTCCCCTCTTGTGGCTCTGCATTCTCCCATCCCCCTTCTCTGCTTTCATAATGCATTTAGTCTGGCAGCAATCCACTGTCTCCTGAAAGCTAATGGGGTACAACAGAAAGCCCCATAGTCACTGTTTAGCATGCTGGCTGTTATCCAAACATGTTTCTATATCTGGTCGGCTATAAAGTTGGGGAGACATCTGACAAATCTTTTACCTACAGCTGTATTGTTTGTGCTGTTTTCTTCACCCTCGGTAATCATCATTTCCCCTCTGCTTTTACCTATTTGGGCTGAGCTCTGCTCTTCATCAATGTAGGCTGAATAATGTCTGCCTGGAAATTGTGGGTCTCTGCAACTGTGGTTTTGCTTGTCCAAACAGTTCTGCAGGAACAAAAGATGTGGATGTTAAATTACCACTTCCAGGAGTCTAAAATCTCAATTGCTGGCACCTGGGCTCTTAAACTTCTCTATTTTTAATGCTGGTGGACAGGATAATGTTGAGTTTCCTTCTGTGTCTGTCATAATTCATAAGTCTGTAAATTTTGTATTGTTTTACCAAAAAAAAAAATCTTTGTCGTGCATCTTCTCTTCCATCTGGATGGATGAGCTTAAAGGAAATGGTGTGGTGATTTAGAAACTATTCTCCACAAAGGCTTGTTGCCTTTCATCCTAAAGAAAGTGGGCTCTCTGTGCTTCTGACAAACTTGTTTTTAAAACCAAAGCTTCTGGTGGTCCCTCTCGGTGTACAGGAGTGAATTTTGAGGGGAGAGTAACGGTCTGCCACCCTTTAAAAATGGCTTGTTTTAATATGCTCAAAGAATTTAATGATTTTTTTTTTTTTTGCTTCTGGCTGTAGCAGAAGAGGATTACCACCAGGTGGTACTGTTGGGCTTCCGTTTGTGCTCTGAACAGCCTGGGGTTTTGTGTACGGTTTTCAGGGAAGGATTTATACGGTGGGATTAACCTGGGGCATCTCTGCAGATTTTTTGTGTGTGTTTTGTTATTTGCACATACGCTTTGTATATCAAAGAATTTCAGCCCGTGAGTGGCTTACGAATTCTTGACTGCTCCCCAAATATTCAGAATTTGGCTTTTGAGGTGTGCTGTTGGTAGTTTTAATTGTTTCTTTGGGGACCCATTGCTGCTCTTAATCTATACACCTGCATAATTTCAAAGCATGGTTAGTTTTTTTTTTTCCTTTTTTAGCAGCTGAGTAAAACAGGGATCATGCTGCAGGGCTAGAACTGCTCCTCAGAGTCATCCCTCATGTGTGCTTCATGGCAGGGGGACGGAGAATACCAGTCCAAAAGGGGTTCCTTCTAGAAATGCCTTTTCTGTTTGCAAAGCAATTTTCTCTAGTGCAAGGAGATACTAATTTCCAAGTCTCTTGGTACATGCTTAGGCGTGAGCTTCTTGTTTGTGTCCCTTTTAAAGCTAAAAGTTGATCCTGGTTTTTAATCAGTTGACCCTGTGCTTCCTCCTTCACCTGTGCTCACAGTGTTCATCTCCTTTTTTGCCAATGTTCTAGTTTTTAACAATAACTCTGTGTCTTCCATTAGGGTACCAGGGGTTACTGGGCTGGAAAGTGCCTGTTGGGTGTCTGAGCCTCCTGTTCAGGGGGATGTCCACAACTTGTAAACCAGAGAAACCAACCATCCCCAAAGCAAAACAGGAGCCCCTTCGACCTCCCTCCTGAGTGAAGAGCCATTGGAGAGTTGGTCATTCCTTTTCCTTGACAGTGGTTGCTCTAAGCAGCTGCTCCAGGAGGCTGGCAGGCCTCTGCAAGCACCATCACTTACACTGACAGGCTGTTATTTTTCTATTAGGACTCTTTGATTTTAGGTTGTAAATCACTGACTATAGTCCTTGCCAGAGCCTGGCCCTGGCTGTGGTGCTGGCCAAGGGATTGTACGAAGAGTGGTTGCACTTGACTTCTGCTTCATAGCTGTTCCTGCTGTTCCCTCTCCTGAGCTGCTCTTCCCACATCTTGTTCCTCTGCTGCCTTTTCTGCATGGGTTTGTGATATCATGCGTCTTTGTCTTCCTTTCTCCTTGCAGTCTTTAACAGCTTCCAAAATCCTCCTGCCAGCCCACTGCAAGAGGAGATTTTGTCTTCCTGTCTTATTCCTCAAAAAGGAGTGAAGGGACCAGCTGTGTGCTGGATTTTGCTGGTTTTCCTTCTAGGAACAGAGTTAAGGAATTGCATAGCGCTTGCACGTAACATTGACTTTGCATGAAATGAAGACCCTGGTCTTCTGTAATAATTTTTTACCTGCATATGGATCTAATCAACTGAGCTTCACTGTCTGGATAGAGGCTTTTTTCTAAATCTGTTTAGGTCAGGAATTTCTGTCTGTGACCACTCCAGAGGTTCGAAGTTTGGATACTTTTATAAACATCTCTCCTTTGTTCCGTTCTTTGCCTTTCTTCCTTCTTATCCAATTTCTCTTCTTGAATATTGTCTGATTTTGTTACTTTCCCTTTTGTGCCCTCTTTACTTACCCTGGAATTCCTCTCCTTCATGTAGATTCTTTCAGACAGATACACAGACCTGTCCTGCACAGCGTTCGCTGAGAATCTGCAACGTGTTTCCAATCACCTGCTGTCATTTTCATGCATAGCTGTATATTTTCTGTGCACATAGGCCACCAGTGATTGCTTTAGAGAAAGGCATCCTCTGTTTTGATGGTTCCCCGAAGATGAATGTTATTGGCAAGACCCCATGAAAGTTTTTTTTTTCTCTCCATTCTGCAGCTGAAATCATACATGCTTATTATGGCTATTTTTTCTGATGCTTGCTGTTTTATTAGTAATACTGAGATTTGTGTCTTAATCAGCCAGTTGATGCTGGTCCACATTAATGGCAGTGCTGCTCCAGTAGTAGGGCAATACTGTGATAAGTTTAGTAGACATTTCTGCAAAGGCTGCTATATAAAGCCTGTATTCTGTCTGGGTTCTCTTGTAACCTCAAAAATAATTAAATTGCATTCGTGCAATTAGAATTTTTCTGCCTCCTGATTCCCTGCCTTTTTGGTCTCACAATGTTTGTGGCATGTTAATGTGATTTTAGTGTGTTGTACTTGATGGATCACTTTTGTCTGCAAACCATTCCTGGCAGGAATATATTGATGAACCGTTGTTGATGATGTGTGTCATGGTACAGTGAGCAATTTCTTCACAGGCACCACCTTCCTGCTGAAAGAGGGACATGGCTGAGAGAAGAGAAATCCTTCTCAATATACCTGTGAGGAGATGATGATTTAGACAGACTCTGCACAACAGTATTTCGGTATTAATGGCACTCTCACTACTAATACAGCACTGCAGATGTCCTTAAGGCATTGTATCCTTTTTCCTTTAAAATTGTTACAGAGCCTCCAATTCCAACAAGCTATATTTACAGATCTTCTGATCCAGTTATTGTGCCACTACACTTATCTGATAGCTATCGTGTCCTGTCTCCATCAAGAGCTAGTAATGAGTTTGTTCTTCGTTCTCATTTATAAATTTGTATAATGAATAGTTCTGAAGTTGTATGTTTTATGAAGAGTTGGTGCATAACTGATGAAGTCTTGGTGCTGGAGCCTGCTCTCTCCTCTTGGGGACAGCTTGCGTGAGCCCTGGCCACACAATCCATCAGGGATGCAAAGACATCCTTGTGTAACAGTGGATGGAACTGCAAGATGCATGTCTTTCCGTGTTGGAAAGGTAAGCTGGGCTCCTGATGCAATCAGGTCTGTATTGAAATCATCTCATTCCTAATGGCAGAGGTGTATCCAAGACCTGGGTGTGCGCAGGGAGCTGCTTCCTCTCTCTGGACTATCCAATTACTAGTTCTTCTGATGAATGCTTTATTTGTTTCATGCAGGCACTTAAATTATATATTGTCCAACTCATCAAATGACACTTAAGTTTAACTTTTAAAAAAATTTCTTAAGTAAATTTGTTTCTCATCAGTGCTAATTAACACATGGAGATGGGCTTTGTTACATGATGCTTTATCGCTCTTCTGCAGTCCTGTCTGTCTTTAGCCTTTCCTGAGCTGGAACCACGGTGAAGCATTTGTGGAGGTATTATGGTTTTGGAGAAGTGCCCACTAGAAACTAGTTGAACAGTGATGGAGAAGTGAGCCAAATAAAAGCAGTGTGCATATTAATAGTACTCTAGCGGTAAAAAACCAAGTAGAATTAAATGGACCGTGTTTCTAAGCAATATCTTGGTTTTTAGCAGACTGAAACATGAACTAAATCTACTCACTTGCACATCATAACATAAACAGCTTGATGTGGAACAAATCTTCTGCCACATGAATGGAACAAATTTAGATTCAGACTCTGATCATGACTCAGTGCTCTGATTTACATGTTGGTGCTCGGAATCTCTTCCAGTGGCACTGCTAGCACCTGAGCAGGACTGTTGTGTCCTTTGCAAATGCATCATGTTCTTTGTTTTCCCAAAGCAGTTAATTTTGAGGAAAGTAGCAGGGGTGTGTCTGTGTGTGTGTGGAGGGGTGGGGTGTGTAGATTTAATCTTCTTGGTTTTCTAATGAATATCATTCAGATGTGGAGCTGATCCTTTGCTGAGCTGATGGCTCTGTGCTGTTCTCAGCAGAGCCATTATCAGTTGACTCTAGAGGAGATGTTCTGCCAGGCGTGTCTCTGAACAAGTGATTCCACTTTTCCAAGAGCTTCTAGTAGTGGCTACTGTTTTGCTCTTAGTGATTATTATTAGAACCAATGAATGGTATTAAGCGCAGCATGATGGATGAAAGAAAGACAGTAGAAAACATCAGTAGAAGCTTTCATGATGAAACATGACTCATTTCCAGTGGTCAGATATTTACAGAGAGTCAAGAGGAATCCATGAGAAATATGCAAAAGAAACAAAGTTTTTGTGCAAACTACAAGTGAGGCTGATGAGAGGAAAGCACATTGGGTGGGCTCATGTAGCCAGTCTTACATGATGTCTCAAGGGGATAAAGAGACTTCTGCTTCCTGTTTTTACTTTAGCAGGGACTTGGCATCTGCTTCACTTGTGAAGGAGCCCAAAGGAGAAGAGACTGCTCAAGAAAAAGGACACTGGCAAGTGTGGTTCTGTGATTTAGGCAAGAGCTGGTGCAAAGTCAGGCTTGATCCGAACTGCTCACTGTGTAAGTAGCGGTCCTTCTTCTCTGAGAATCCTACTCCCAAGCAACAGATTCTTTTAGAGATGAAGAAACATCACATCCTAACATTCTTGCTTCTCCCTCTTCTCTCTCTGCCTCGTCTTGGCCAGCAGCAGAGCTTTCTAATTCTGGCTATTTTATATCTTGGTAAAGTTGCTACAGAATCTGTCTTTACAAGACATTCTCTTATGCTTAATCTTGAAAGAAATAGCGCCCCACAAAAAGTGCTGTCACGGACTTCAAACATATAGAACGTACTTCAGATAAAAGCTGGACTGTAATGGTCTGTAGGGTATGATTTGAAGTGTAGGAGCTTTGGGCATGTGATGGTGCTTCTGACATTTGCAGACAGTGCAACCGGCAGAAGGTGAAAATGTCAAGATATGTGTCAGTTCTCTCAAGAACCAGAGAGCTGCTGCTAAAACTGAAGTTTTAGGCGAAACAAAATGAGCAAAAGTGGCAGAAAGATCTAAGGTGTGAAGCAGCAGCTGTACAAGAGGCTGGAAGGGTTGTTCCTGCTCTGCAGCCTACCTGCTGGTTACAGAAGGAGGAGAGAAGACAATGTATGAGTTGCTCTGTGTCCTCCCTTCTAGGAGATTTTCCAACAGAAATGTGAATAAAATCCTGAAACAACTGTCCTAGTCACCACTTCTGAGGATGGCTGCGTTTATCATCAGTGGATAACAGAGGAGAGCTGCTGGGCGAATATTGAGCAGAGCACTGCAAAGGTGAGAGCAGTTGCCCAGGCCATGTCTATGGATGCTAATGACTGGATCATCTTGACTGGGCATTAAGGTGAATTAGAGTATCTTCAGGAGGAAACTGAACACAGAAATATTGTCCAACAGGATCCTGACTTCACATCAGGCAAATCTCTAAACCAGTCTGTGCTCAACTGATTCATTCTGTGTCTAAGAGTCATAGATTTTCGTCTAATATTTGCTGTGAACTACTGAACCCTACACATTGTTTATCTTATTGCAGTCCATATCCCTGAAGGGAAGAAAGTTCCCCTTTTTCTTTTTCTTTCTTTTGGCAGATGAGTTTCTTGAAGTCACAGTGACAATTTCTATAGAAATAATTTAGGTAGTGGAAAAGATGTAAAGGTTAAACTGACAAGAACATCCATAAATTGTTGAGCTTGTCCTTAGTGAGAATCTTCATGAATTTTATGTTATCTGTTCAGCAGATTGTGAATGGGTGGATTTCATCCCTGCTCCCTTCAGAGCTTCTGAGCTCTTGGAGGGTCATTTGAAGAACATATCTCACATTTTGTATATAAAGAGTCTCAGGCTTATCATTACTTCGGCAGCAACAGCAGTGGCAGACTGTGGAAGCTGTCTGGAAGATAGGTAGGCACAACCATGTGGAGTGCTCACCCGTTAATATCAGCTGGCTTTTTGTGAAGTGGGACCTCGGTTCTGTGGCAGAATAATCCCCCCTGAGCAGATATTTGCCTTCCAGTGTTTTATTAACTGCTATGACTGGCTTTATAATTGACTTGTAATTTGTTTATACTCTGTGTATTCTCATTTGAAAGTGCGGAGGGATGCCTGGTTCCTACCAAAAGGGTTTCCTTCTTAAAAATGCTTTCAGTCTTTGGTTTGGTTGTGGAAGATCAGGGAGTGGGGTTTGAGTCCAGTTGAAGTGCCAGTGGGTCTCCAGAGCTGGTGCCATGCAAAAGGGCTGAAATGAGGCAAGTGCAGGAACAGTCCGTGCCTCTGAAGGGTCCCTGATAGCACTTACAGTACATTCCAACTTATATAGATTTTTAAAAAGAAAAGAAATACATAAAAGCTTCTCTCTGTTTATTTTTAATTGCCTTGTGCCCAAAGTGTTAGTTATTTTGGCCTCTGGATTTTGGTCTCTTAAGATGTTATAAGATCTGCTGCTCTTTGAGGAAACAAATCTGAATTCAGCCACATTCTAGGGGCAGACACTCAAAATTTAAGGTTGTAGCAAGTAAAAATTAGTTTCAGCCTGGCCAAAATACAATTAAACGTGGTGAGAATACGCTGCAATTCTTGCTGCCACACGTTGTCATTTTTTAAAATATTTGCAGCCAGTGTTCGTGTTTACAATAATTGCAACTATTAGTGCACATGCTCTGAAGTCACTAACTGCAGGTGGGGCAGGTTGCGTGGAGCTCCCATCACTGTCAGACCGTTCCCGAAAAGGGTGTGCAGGACACCGGTGTCGTCAGGCAGGAGCCACTGCAGCCTTGCCCTGTCTTGGCTGGGTTTTCAGGTGCCTGGTGTGGGTGTGCCGGCTTCCCGGAATCCTGTGAAAGCAGAGTCATTCCTTGGAACAGATCATTTAAAAACACAGAGGATGAAAACCAAGCTCATTGAGAACTGGCTGAGCAGGTTGCTCGGAGCTGACAAAAGGCACGGGCATGTTCCTGCCTCCGTCCCTCTTCCAAGAGTGAAATCTGTTGGGGGCAGGTACCGGATGGGTGGAAAGAGCAGGGATGCGAGAGCAAGAAAAGGAACTTGCGAGCTTTATTTTTACCAATGGCTAAATTGTCTCCTTTGCAGTCCTTTCTCTGGCCTTGTGATCCTCCTATTTGGTCCCTGTGGCATTGCAGGTGTTGAGGGTGGTTGATGGGTACAACTCTGTCCCGTGACACTGGCTCTGGAGCAGAACTGGCGCCATGGGCTCTGAGGGATGAGACACACGGGTGAGACTCCACGCGATGGGGAAGAGACCTGGCCATACGGATTTATACGGGGAAGCAGGTGGCGTGAAGTGCAAATACACCATTTGTACAGGCTCATAATCCTTCCTGTGAACACTTGGTCCTTAAAACACCGATAGTTTGTTATTTTTATTGCCCGAAATCCTGAGCAGCAACCTGTCAGCAGCTTTGCTTGGGGGAACAGTGGAGTGGTGCGTGGCGTTCCGCTAACGCGTGTGAGATGATGAGGTACGGTGATAATGGTGGCTGGCCAGAGACCCCCAGCAAGAGAGACAGCTTGAGTGGCTGATAGCCCTTCCGTGGCGGCACCCTAATTGCCGAGGACGCATTCATGTTCGCTCACATTATTTGGTAATTATACTTAGTAGACCGTAGGGGACAGTTAGGGAAAGCTTAAACATGTGGCAGCTTCCACTACATCATCGCTGTAAGCACCAGCAGGGCTTGGATCGCAGCCTTAAAAAGGCTGAGTGCGGAGCCACGGGAAGCAGCTTGTCCCAGCAAAGGGCAGTGGAGCATCCTTCGGAGGGCAGGTGTCATGCTGGAAGTCTGAGCCATCTATTTGGTTGTAGGGAGAGAAGCCTGTAGGTGCGTCCTCTCTTCTGTATTTAGGGTTATGGCAGAAACGCATGATGAGAAACAGATATTTATCTTCTTTTAATAAGTAAATGACATTGCTTTTTTTTTTTTTGGCCTGAGCTCTACCGCACATGTTGAACACAAATATAAACACAAGTGGTGGAACAATGCTTTGTACTGTACGGTGTGGCTTGGTATTTTATTAATTCATAATCATCCCTTTTCTAGAAAAATATCATTGTGAAATCACTGGAAGCTTGGGAACTAAGTGGAGCCTTGACAATGGCCCTGACAACATCGCTGCCACCAGCCCCCCTAAGTCTGCCAGGGACCAGCTGATGTCCAGAGCGTTTTGTCTCCATCACATACTAAGTAGCTCCTGCCTTTGTTCATGTGCCAGGAGCTGATGGGAAGCTGTCACCCTTCCGAGTGGGGCAATGGGGCAACAGAGAGCAAACCTGGGTGAGTGGTGTTTTATTCCAGAAGAATTATCTATTGAATCCAAATCCTTCTGAACAATTTTGGCAGACATCAGGGAGATAAGTTGTGCGTGTAGAACGGGTATGTGTACATGAGCTGTGTGAAGCTTGTATTTGAGCAAGGGATGAGACTACAGGAGCAACGATGCGGGTAGATGATTTGTTTGCCATCACAAATCATGATATATTTGGGCCAGTTCAGGCAGAATGGCACCGCAGCAGAACAGCCTGTGGCTCAGCAATGGGCACTGCCAGTGTGGAAATTCAGGAGTTAAAACTCCAGCCCAGGGTGGGCACCTGTGAAATAAAACTGGCTGCAGGAGACCACTGATTACCTCTGATGTGCAAATCTTCTAATGCTTGGTGAGCCAAGTGGCAACTCAAGGTTTAAGTTGGCACAAGTCAGGTGGCACCTTTGCGTAGGGCAGGTGAAAACCTCCCCTCGAGTGGCCTTTACGCTGGCTACCTCCAAAGCTGCTGCAAGTTGTGCATGGAAGGCAAGGGACAGAGCAAACCACCACCATCAGCGGGTGGGTTTGAGGGCAGAGCTTTTTGAAGCAGGGATTCTGGTCAAGTGGGCTGGTAAGACAGAGCTCCTGTGACACCCAGAATGGCCAGAAAGAGGAGCGGTGCTCAAACCCAAATGGTGTCCATCCATGGCTGAAAGGCCATTGGAGGCTTTTTGCGCTTCTGTTTTCCAGGTCTGCAGTTGGCAGAAATGCTGGGTGTTGACATGTCATCTGTAAATGTCATTTAAAATATAGGTATGTATTTTTGGGGTGTATCCCCTGGGCTTGTAGCCAAGCGTGTGGCATTACTGTGTGGTGACAGATGAGCAATTAGCAGATCCGTGCAGGAGCCTTTTTGCCACGCAGAGCTCTCGGAAGGGCCATTAGCATGCAATTATGGGACTGCCCTGAAGTGCCGTGTTGTCTATGAAATAGCTTTGAGCTGAGCAGAGCCTGGGCAGCGGCTGCTGACAATATCAGAGCCAGCAGCAGCTCTGGGGCTTGGGTGGGCACAGCGCGTTGCCTCCCTCATGACAAATTGGCTGTGGTGTGTGTTCACCTCCCCGTGGGCAATGTGAGGATGCGCTGCACAGCGTGTGTGGGAGAGGAGAGAGGACACTGGGGACTCGCAAGGAAGAGGGTCCCATCCTGCTCTCCATTTAGGCGGGGGAAGCTCTGCACCGAGCGTGATTCTGCGGGTTGGCTTTCCCTCTGTTACATCTTTAGATGCAGCCCAAGAAATTAGGGTGACCTCTGTGAGGGACCATTGCCAGCCTGGTCACTGCTCAGGCACCTGGAGCAGAACGGTTTCTGTTTGAGGAGGTTCCCTGGGGCTATGGGTACCTGCTGGAGCTGGCAGGGAGGAGGAGGAAGGCTGCAGGATGTGTTCTTGGTACTCTGGCTGCAGCTGGAGATGTGCCTCTTCTCTTTGTACTATTCACTGAGCGTGTTTATTTGCTAATTTTATTTTGGAAGAGAAATGACTTTGGTTTGGTGGCACAGCCAGAAAGATCTCAAGGTGACCTCAGGAAGGATATGTTTGCCTACAGGGACTGGTGCCTGGGAAGAGGCTGCCTCTGTCGTATCACAGAGAGGATGCATTAATTCATTGGCTTTGCACTCTGCTTTTCCTAAGATTTTAGGGTCTTTTTTAGATCTTTTGTATTCCTAAGATTTTATGCTGTGGGGCTCTTGGGTATCCAGATCTCATCACTCAACTTCTCAGAACTAAGTGCATTTTCCTCATCGTTAGAGATAAGAGTAAAGCAACAGGGGCAAGTTCCTTATTATTTTTTAATGAAAGGTGTATTTATTATGAATGTTTTGTACAAAATGATCTTTGTTTCATGATTTGGGGAATTGAGAGGCATAACAGCACACGATGAAACACTTGCACGGACGAGCTTTTGCGGATTGGGTTTTCCGAGGCACACCCAGAGCGGTTTGTCTGACACCGCCATGTGAATAGCTGTTGCCAGGGCTGGATTTTTCAGTTGTCTGGGGGAAGGACCTCTGGCTTCCACCCCGTGTAAGGGAGCGTTCCCTGCCCGGATCAGAGTGTGTTAGGTAAAAATAGTCATTTGCATGACTTAAGTGTACTTCAAATAACAACCTAGAATTGCCTTCCAAAGTATTTCAGGCCCTGAAATAACTGATGTTGGGTAGATTATTCTGTAGAAAAAGTAAAAAGGGGAGTTACAATGTCTTAAATATTTTTAGGGTTTTCTACTTACTTATCTGATTTGTTGGGTATGCCTGTCCGTCTGTTGAATTATTAGTGAGAGAGGTGGCAAAGGGAGAATTCTCTTTGTTGTACTGATGGAAGTGTTGCTGGCAGGTTACTCAGACTGAAGATGATGAAGGTTTTAGCCTCTCCTATGTGCTCTGCTGATGTCACCACGAGGTTCAAATACAGAAGACTCCACCATCTCTCAAGAAGCATAAGAGAAGGGTAAGGAAAACCTCTCTAATTTTATCCCAGCTGTTCTGTACATTGCATAAGCATTTCTTCATGTCCTTTTCCTCCCTGCTCTGTTTGTTTATATGTCCTTTTAAAGTCCTGGTCATTTGGAATGTCATCTTTTTTAGGAAACCAAGCCATTCTTGTTTTGTAGATCCCTTCCTCCTCAGCCTCACTGAGTTTTGAAGGACTCAGTTTTTCCCTCTGTCTCACAGCATCAGCTGTTTTTCAGCTGCAGTCCACTTGAATTGAAACCACAAATGTCTTTCTGCTTTCTGGGATGCACCTGCATGCATCCAGAAACCTGAATTGTGTTGTGTGACTGAAAACACAGAGCCTGGCCCTGTAGATGTGAAGGGCAGTCCTTAGGAGGAATGCCTGCTGCCAGTGCCGTGCCCAGGCTGACTGGTGGGGCTTGTCAGCGGTGGTCTCCCTGGCTCCAGACCTTGCAGGCTCTCAGGAATGAGCCTTTCCAACCAGACTTTGGGTTCTGGGCTTGATGGGCCTGGTGGTGGATGTGAAATGGAGGCTGTTGCGGTTTGTTTGCTCTCCCCGTTTGCGGGAGAGGAGCACAGTTCAATTGCTTGCGAAGACTGCCCTCTCCTAAGGCAGCAGCCTGGAGGCAGCACTTAAAAACATTAAATTGGGTTCACATCATTTCCTAACGATGAGCTCTCTTATTTCTCTCAATGGCTTTTGTCTGATAATGGGTTTGTTTTGTTTCATAATAGTTTCGTTTTGTCTGCAGCAATATTGATGCAAGGCACATTAAGGAACAGCATCCTGTTTGAGTTAAAAAACAAGGTACAGCTCATTTCTGTTTACCTTCCCTGGAGCCATGAGGAAGAGAAAAGGAGACAGTTTTTCTCACTCAGCTCCTCCAGGCATAAACATGGAACACACGCTTTGTGAGACGCCCCCCTCCTCCTCTGCAAACCTCCACTGCTGAAATGGGGCAGAACCTTGGTTTTATCTTCCTGAGGATGAGAATGTCACCTCTCCAGGGCTGCAGCAAACGGGTCCCTGCTGGCAGCAGAGTGAACCGTAGTTTTGTTACACCTTAAACCCTTCTGAGCAGCGTGTGTTATCCTCCTGTGCCCCATCTCTAGAGGAGGAGGAGGAAATCTCTGCTCAGTCCTGCAGCGCTAATGGATAACGACATCCCTGAGACGACGTGTGACAGCACAAGTGAGATTCTGCCACCTCTGAAAGAAAAAACAATCCAGGCCTTAGTTTTTCCCTTGGCTCAAGCTTAAATCTCTGAGCCTGAAATGGAATAACATTCTCATGTGTTTCAGACACCTGAAATACTCTCAAGCTGCTTCTCCACTGGGTATAGGAGGCTGCCACACTGTATAAATTGTAGGTGATTCTCCTTTTCAATTTCCTTGTGCACCTGATAACGCTGGGGGGGAGATGCCCTGGTGCTTTCCCATTCTGTCTGGGTGTTTGGTGTGGGCTGTGACACTCTGGGCACCCCTCTGTATGTGATGTGCCTGTCCCAGCTGCACACACATCGATCTGTCACCGGCTCTGAGACAGGGAGCACCACAGGAGTGTTCTCTAATTGTTTAGAGAAGCTACTCTATTTTTAAATGCTACCCTAAACATATGGGAAAGTGAAAAACTTAAGGAAAATAGAAAGGAGGAGGGTGGGGATGAGCAAAGTTCTTTTTATTATAAAAGTTCAATGTCTTCCGTCAGACCTGTGAAGAGCCAATTGCAGCAGTACTGAGGGCTCACAGGAAGTTTAGGCATGTAAAGGTGAGCGTTCATCCTAAATTGTCTCCCTAATTTCTCTTGAATCTGTTGTTGTCTGATATTTCTGATTTGGTTTTTGTCCTTAAGTTGCTGAATATTGGCATTCCTGTTATCTAAATATAAATTTGAGAAGAGCTAGAAAACTTTTGCGGAGATGGCCTGTATCTCAAGGTATGCTTTTAAAAGTTTATCAGAGGAGCTATCTTGACTGGGAGCTGACCCCGGTTTTTTAAACTGGACTGAGGGTTTTTTTTGAGGAAACATATCTCTTATGTATCAAGCAGACTTGTTTTGATACCTAATTAAGTTAATTTAGGTGGCTTAATATAGTTCAGCAGCAGCTCATAATCAAGGTTTTCCACCTGATCTGCTAGATTGATTCTACTGATGTTTCATCCATAAATGTTTGTTTCCATGCAGCTGTAATTGCGTTTGAGAGAGGGACAATCGTATGTGCCCAAGCCAGCCAAAGTGCATAGTTACTCCACTGAAATACCTCTAGAGGTAAGTGCGAGCTGAAGGCCACTTGTGAGACTGAAGTTTCACAACCGCTTTCGTGCCAGTTCCTGCAGGAAGCTGTAGAGCAGCTTACGGGGTGGTAGTGAATGGCCCCAGCAGCAGGTTGTGAGCAGGGGTGGGGGACAAACCTGTGACAATGCCATGCAATGCCAAAACAGCTTTCACACTGTCTCCTGCGAACATGGCAACGGTGTGCAAAGCCTTTCCAGCAGAAATCCACCCCCTACGAGATGATGTGGGGTAGGACTTCAGCAATGAGTCCTTCTGCTGTCTTAGGAGGTCACCTTTTTTGTTTTTCAGATCAGCCTTCTTCAAGACCCCTTGGGAGCTTTTGTTCTGGAAATCAGCTGTAAGTCCACAGGGATGTTTTCTTCCCTGATTTATTGTTAGTCAAAATCCAAATTACAGAAGCCAAGAGGGGTTATGGTTTGGTTTCCCTCTCCCCTTTTGGAGCAGTTCAAGGGTCTGTTCTTTGCTGGAGCAATTGCATATTCTACTTATGTTAATTCGTAAAAGACAAGCTGGGTATTGGGAATCTTGTATACACACAGCCATCAGTTGGGTTCTTAGACTGTGCTGTTTATGTGCTAAAGCAATGTGTATATATATAGTATGAAGATATGGTTGTCTGGGGGCTCAACAGCAAAATACAAAAGCCCTGATGCATGTTTCTGCATACACCTGACTTAGGTTTGTTTATCTCCAGATGCATGTACCAAATCCATCTGTTCTTCTGCATTGTAACAAGATAATTTTATTATGAATTGAGTAAAGGCAGTGTGTTGTCACTGGGGCAATATTCCCCTATTGTAAATGCACAAAAGCTTTTGCAAATATAAAATAAATTTGTTAAATATCTGCACTGAATCTTTCTGTCCCGCATCCCGGTTCTAGTCAAACCTTAATGGGGAGACTGGGCAGACCAAGGGTGTCGAGATCTTTGTATTTGTTAATTCAGCATGTCAAAGTTGGAAAAATCCCAACACTTGGGACCCCAGGAGTACACACAAAGACATTTACTGCCCCCTGGCACAGGCGACACTGTGGGATTCAGGGTGAGTCTCCTCTCTTCCTTCCCCGCAGTATCTCAGTGTGTAGTGGCTTTTCTCAACACTGTGTCTTTTAAAATATCACGTCTAGCAGAAGCTGCGCAGAACCAAATACCTCGGAGGAGGCATCTCCTGCCCCTAAACGGTAGTTGGCCCGTTACACTTGCTGCCAGCAGGATTTATGAACAAGGCTGTCGTTGTCCTCGGAAACATGTCCTGTGCCCTGCAGCCAGGACGCGGCTCAAGGGACACCTCTCCCCACTGTCTGTCCCTTTTCTCTGTGCCTCTATGCGCGGTGCCTTTGCTTCGCCTGTGAATTCTACCACTTGTGCAAGGAGGTAGGATTAAACAGAATTGCGCCCTGCGGTACTGGAAACGGTATCCTGGAAATGCTAATTTCCTAAGGGCTTTAAATCAAGCGTTGAGTAGATGGAGCTGCCGTGATTTAAGTGCTTTCTGCCTTCTGGAGCAGCAGCGCAGGTACCTCTGCAGAAGGCAGGTCCAGCTGGCTGTGTTCTGTGCAGCCGTGTGCCTGGGCTAGCACAGGACCAGCGGGGCTCAGAAGTGTTTATTGCGTTTATGTGGGTCTTGAAAGGCTTCTTAAATTGTATGAAGTTAATACAACGGAAAATGGATTTTTTTTTTCTGCCCACCTAAGCAAGCCTTTAGTGATTAATGCTGTAGAGTAAAAACAACAGCAACAAATTCAGTTTTATAATGTGCTGTGGATTCCAGGTCTATGAAAAATGTGTGCTTTGTAAAAGAAATTTTTCCTCCTCCTAGTATTCTTTCGAAAAAATACCTTATCTCCGTAAAATCCCCGTGTCTCTGTAGCTGCATTTTGATGCTAATGGGATTCATAGCTTCATAATTCTTTGTCTCTCCTCTTGCATTGGTACAAGGCTAAACTCTATTGCAGAGTAGATATGTTCTACTAGAGAAAAACTTAGCAGAAGAGAGGATTCGCTCTTTGGTTGTGAAATCAGTTGAGCTTTTTTTTTTTCATCTGTTGTTCCCCTAGAGATGTATTGTGTGCCATGACTACTGCAAGAAAAAGGAAATCTTGAGGTAGAGGAGGAGTGTCTTGCTGTTATGTCTCTGGCACTGAACAGTAAATAGACCATCATGTGCTGAAGCTATTTTAATTCATGTAATTCTTTATTCTAAAACTTTGATTACTTCATTGTAATGGGGGGAAAACTCCTGTGTCTGCTTTTGAGTTAGAGCTAAGGAAGTACAGAGGATCTAAACAAACATTCTTCGTGTTAAAAACACATTCTGCTAGAAGTGCTGCTTCCCAAACCAGTGTCGTACGTGCTTATACGCTTCAAGGGAAACTCTGGGACATTGACTCCTGCTTTCTTTTTGGTTGCTCTACATAAATGGCTGTACTTTGCCAGCACTTTTCTTGTGATCTTTTCCCCCGTAACAGGAATTTGTTGTTCCCCAGGGAGGCAGTGAGCAGCTGCACCTTGCACACAGACCGTGAGAAACAGGGTGGGTAGATGGACCCCAAGGGGGCAGAAGGGTTTCCTCCCACCCCTTCAGCTAGCAGGGCTGTACAGGTACCTTGTCAACTGGCTGCATTCAACCTTCTCTTGGCATGAGATCAAGCCCAACAAATGTGTGTCAAAACATGACAGCAGGCTGCTGGTGGGTCTGCCTGGGCAGCAGGTGGTATTTCAGGGCTAGTTGTGGCCTCCACACCTCTTTTTCCTGTTCTGTGGACAGGAAATAGCTGCAAAACCTCCCTTCCACCTTTCATAAAGTAGATGGGGTTGACTTTCTACCAAGATAAGGTAGGTCCTTCCAAGAGGACCTAACTTTCTTGCCAAACAGGAGTTCAGTGAATGTGAATGGTGAATTCAGTGAATATTCAGCTTCATACTCAGGTTTGATCATCAGGTTGTGCTCGTGAGGAACCTCGCAGAGCTGGGCTGTAGGTGTAGGGAGCAAGCAAGGGGGAAGGTGGTGAGTACTTCAACCAGCATCCTTGCTGCTGCCAAGCATTGTGGGCAAAGTTTCTGTAGATAACATCTACTGAACATCCAGCCTTGCCAAAACCTGCAAGAGGCAGCCAGTGTTTGCCTTTTCCTCTGTGCACAGCATGAACGAGGGACTCTCCTGGTCTGAGCCTGCTCCAGGAGTGATCAGCAAGGATGGCTTTGTGGCTTGCCCAGCGGGAAGGCAAAATTCCAGCTCAGCCTGGTCAGTCCATAGAATCATAGAATCATAGGGGGTTTGAAGGGACCTCCGGAGACCATCTAGTCCAACCCCCCCGCCAGAGCGGGTCTGCCTAGAGCAGGTTGCACAGGAACGCGTCCAGGCGGGTTTTGAATGTCTCCAGAGAAGGAGACTCCACCACCTCTCTGGGCAGCCTGTTCCAGTGCTCTACCA
>JAOXNO010000005.1:5434332-5445574 GCA_028565335.1 Limnodromus scolopaceus
CAGGCTGGATGGGGCTTTGAGCAACCTGGTCTGGTGGGAGGTGTCCCTGCCCAGGGCAGGGGGGCTGGAACTCGATGGTCTTTAAGGTCCCTTCCAACCCAAACCATTCTGTGATTCTATGATAACTGCTGCCTGGGCTGGTTTAGGGTGATCTAAGCTGGCTGGTGTAGCTGAGGGTGACCAGGCTGTTAGAGGACGGTACTGAGGCAGGGGTTGTCACAGTGGCATGGTGGGGGGGGACATGGCTGAGTTTGGTCGCCTCGGGGGGTGCATGGCTGGGGACACCTACCGGCACAGGACCCACGTCGGAGGTAGCCAGGCTGAGCTCAGTCTCCCTGGAAAACAAAGGAGCTACTTGTAGTAGATTGTAATAAGTGGTGATTTTCATGTTCCCCCAAACAGCACGGCTGAGTCCAGGGCTGAGCCCGCAGTGAATTTAGTGTCCGGGCAGACCTGAGCAGGTGGCTGGAGCCTGATTTCCCCCCTGGGTGCAGCAGCAAGGGCTTGAGGAGGTTTTGACCCCCAGGACCAGGACTGAACAGCTTTTGTGGGGGCCCTGCTGAGGCGGGCAGGCTACACTGGGGTGCAGGACGCTGCGGAGCTGCCTGCTGCTGCAGCCACTGCCATGGCCCCGCAGGCTGGAGCCCACCGGCCACGGGCTGTGTTTGCAGATGGGGCCGTCGAGCGTGTGTATTCCCCGGCATCGGTGCCGGTGGTGTGACAGGAACAGGCAGAGACAGTCGGTGTTGGCGTGTGTCAGTCACACACCTACACCTGTCCTGAACCCGGGGGGTGGAAGGGTGCAATTTCCACTTCTCTCTCTAACCACGTTCCTGGAGTCTCACCCTTTCCTTTGGGAGAAAGCTACCTCTGTCCAAACCATAAAAGCTAAGGAATTCCCCACATCACTCTGCCTCTCCTTTCCCTGCCGTGACAGGGACACATCCCCTTCGAGGACTTGGAGCATAGCTGGGTTCATTACTCTATCCCTGCCGCAGAGATCATCATCCTTGTGTCGGCGACGCTAAGGAGGAGTCCTGCAGTCATGTCCTGCGAGGGGAAAAGAGAGGGCAGGATCAGAGCGAGCAGATGGTCCTGCTTCACCTTTGAATAGCACGATGCAAGGAACCCATCCGTGTGCTGCCACCCATGATGTCCTCGTGCCCTGTGCTACACGATGGAGGCAAACACTGGTTGGGACCACGAGGGATGTGGCAGGTAAAGGCTAAATGTGTCCCATGCGATGGCTGCAATTGGGCCAGGTCTTGGAGCAGAGGGAATTGCCTGTGTGTAGCTCAGGCACACTGGCAGGGCACACTTGGCACGCTGGCAGGGCACACTCACCACATTCACACTCAGGAAGCTCTGGAAAGACGGAGTTTCTGCCCCAACATGGACGGTGAGGAAGAGCTTCAGGGCTGCCTTGCCTTCCTCCAGCACCACCCGAGGTGAGCTCCTGAACACAGCTTGCATCATCACCGGTAGGTCCTCTTGGAAGAGGGAGCCCATCTGTCGAGGGATGGGGGTTACTTCTGGGCATGGCAGCCGTCCCCTGTGCCCCCGGGGTGGTGGGCAAGTGGCTGGGGGGCACTGCCCAAGCTGGGGCCGTGCCTCTCAGAGCGAGGGCAACAACAACGAACCTGAGTAATCTTCTGGGTCATGGTGGCGGTGGTCAGACGGGTCTGAAAGACAACGCGCAGCTTGTGATCTGACTGTTGGCTGCCTGGGGGTGCTGCCCTGGGGCTCATGTCCAGCATGGCCATGTGGACCCTGTGGTGAGCACTGTGCCACACGTGGGTACTTGCAGGAGTAGCAGCATTCTGGTCACTCTTCATGGCAAATTCTCCATGCACCGTTAGACCAATGATATTATTGGGAGCCCAGGGGTGAAGGGATGTGACTCCCATGGGCGCTCAGAGACACCATCTCATTTCTTTGCAGGGGACACAGGTCTTCCAAGCTATTCATGGGGCATGGCTGTCCCTACAAATGCTGATTTTCTGCTCCTCATTAGTTCTACTCACCGGGATGGTCATGTTGAAGGCTCCAGCCATCTCCAGGGCGAAGAAGAGGCTGCTGTAGAAGTGCTCAGAGAAAGCCAGGGTGAGGTGGGAAGGGCTGGAGCTTGCTGGCTCGGGCATGCTGAATGGCATAGGGCTGACTGGCAGGGGGATCGCCATCCCCACCACCTGGAAAATTGTCTGCAGGGACATGGGAAGGAGAGAGGAGTTTGAGGTGTCTCAGGGCACGTAGCACTGGGAGGAAGTGGCTCTCCCAAAGCGTGGAGCCAGGCTGTGAGTGCTGGAAAGCGAGGACTTACTTGCAAGGATATGGTGATTCCCTGCTCCGAGAACATGGGTGCAGCCAGGGGCAGGTACTGGACCTGGCAGCTCGGCGTGACAGGGAACTGAGCTGCAAACCAAGCAGAGGGACGCTCAGAAAGAGGAGGGGAGTGGTGATGGCAGGTTGGGGCTGGAAAGTGTCTGGCTTTCCCGAGTAAAGAAACAGGGAAGGAGAGCTGGGTTGAGAGAGTGGGTCCCTGGGGAGGTGACAGGGGTGGATCTGCTGCTGCTGGGTTTCTGCTGCAGAGTGGGATCCCATCTCTTGACCTGCTCCAAAATGAGCCCTGAAGCCCTTAGTCCGCAATGAGACTTGAAAGCAAACGCTCACCTGTCAGAGACATCAGCCGTTCATTGGGCAAAAGCAGCAATTTGGTGACTTCCAGGCAAATCTATGGAATAAAGAGCAAAAAGAGAGGTGGTAGATGAACATGGGGTTCTGCTGGCATCAGGTGTCCCCTGAACACCTTTGATGAGGGTGTCCCCATCAGCCAGACACGCGGCAGCCGGGAGACAGGGGATGGCAGCGTTTGGTGACCTACATGTGGGGCTGCAGGGGAGACCAGGCTGACTTAAAGTGCTCTAATTGTTACAGAACTGTACAACATTGTCTTCTCCTGTCTCATGCCTTTACAAACTTTATCCTACCTTATCGACGTTAATCTCCTTGTCCACGTTGGCACTAGAGGACTTGCTGGATGAAAACAACAGAACAGAAGTTAGGCAACAACCAGCTCAGCCAAGGGTAGGTGAGCATCTTTTGTCTGACTCAAAAGGTATTTAGAGACAGTATTACCATTATTTTCTACCATCTATTAAGCTACAATTACAATTCAGAATCCTAAAGCACCGAAGAATTGCCAATGGCCTTGCATTAAAAATGTTCCTGCTACACTACTGTAAAAGATCTGCTCCCTTATGAGAGAGTGAACTCTCTTAAAATGGGGGAAAACAACCCTGCAAGCAGAAGAAAGTTCCTCCTATGAAGAGAAAGTTTTTGTGTTAACCTTTGTAAGCTTTTTAGTAAGCAAATCTTAGTCATATCACCTTCCTGCCTAGAAAAGCTTGTGCCTCAGTTTCTTCTTTCCCCCTGTTACCCAGATCCCAAAACACGGAAAACTGTGGGGCTGACCTTTCCATCTCCTCGGTGCTCTGCGTCTCCTCCATGCTGGTTTTGCAGGCAGAGCTCACCATCTCCAGGTTCCCTTCAGGGTTCATTTCCACGTGGAGGTCCGACAGGATAGACAATCTCATCACCTTGGTGGTGGAGCTGTGCCAGGGAAGGAGAAGCAGATGCTGGAGTGTGGGGGCAGCTCCTGGTCCCACTCGCCCCAGCTCCCACAGGCAGACAGTGGGTGCTGGATGTGGCCCCATCTCTCCAGCTGGGAGATTGGGCTCCTTCCAGCCCCATGGCCCCAGCACTCACGGGGCGGGTGTGATGCCAAGGTCCACATCGATGCTCAGCCGCAGCCTGGTATCAGGGATGAGTGTCAGAGTCAGCTCGGTAACTGTGACCGAGTTAATTTGGTTCCTGCTGGAGCAGAAATGAAGGTGTCAGGAGACCAGCACAGACTGATGTGCAAACCCTGGCTGCCCTTACAGTGGGCAACCCCCAAAAGTCCATGAGATCTGCATGGATAAATCAATGCACTGGGGGTGCCACTGGGGTTGCTGCCCTGAGACCCCAAAGGAGGAGCCAGGAGTTTGTTTCTAAACTCCTCCGGCCAACAGCCATGTTAGTCTCCAGGAGGATTTTTGCCCTCACTGGCAAAATGCCTTTTGTGATGAGATTCCAAGTGCTCTGGCTAAACACCAGCATGAACCAGTGATACGGTAGCAAAGCCTGGGCAAGACAGAGCCATGGACTCACCTGCTGGGCTTTGTGGCACCACGGAACAGGTTTGGGGCTGTTGGAGCCATTAGGTCCTGCCTGAGGACTGTCTCCGCATGTGGCTTCGAAATTTCAGCAACTGTGAAATAGGGCAGATATTTTATGAGACCCTCTGGAGCTTGTGTCTAATGCACAGAGATGGACAGACTGAAATCCACCCAGGCAACGTGCTTCCATCCATTACTAACCCTCCTGTTACTGGCTATAGAAAGGGGATGGTGAAAATGAGCTGATTAATGGCATTTTTCTAGTGACATCTTTGTATTTCATCACCGGACTCAATGATCCTGATGCCTCCCCTCCCTGCTGATGGATTGGGAGATACGGGGTCTGGACTTACAGTAGCTCAGTCCTGCTGGGGTGAGGACACCCCCGCAGTCGGGTGACCTGGTGGCGTGAGCGGGGACCAGGAGGCTCAGGAGGATGCTCAGGGTGCAGAGTTTGGCCATGCCGGCTCCTGGAGGAAGAAGAAAAGGGCATCTACAGCAGCCTGGTCAGAGCAGCGTGGCACTGGCCCAGCCACTGAGGCAAGGAGCCACACTCGGGAGCCACGGATCCACTCCCAGGCTGAGTTTGTGGTCCCGAGCTGGTCAGCATTTGTGCAATAACAAAGCATAGCTCTCATCTAGTAGTGCCTGGGGATTCAAAAGCCCTAACAGAAGGCTCAGCCTTGAAAACCCCCTGCAAGTACATGTGCTTGCTAAAAAAAGCATATAATGGTCTACAACTGGTGTAAAAGTAGCAAATACACCGGAGCCAAAATTAGTTGAGGAACGAATTGAAGGTATGGAGCAGGCTAAAATCAAATGAAAAGGTGAAAAGTGTTATCTACCTCTCTGAAAAACATTTGGGAATTGTTTATAACATTTGTAATGCTCCTACAATAGTAACAAAACAAGTCATTCAGAAAGTTTAACCTGCAGAAAAGATATATATTTATATCAGCCTTTGCAGAAAGTTAGACTTCTGACCAGAACTGACCCTTACAGAGACATCCCAAAGTAAGTACAAGCAAAGCCCGTAGCAATCTATTCACTGCCCAAATGCATCTTTACCTTTCCTGGCCAGTCTTCCCATTCTTCTAACTCAGTCCGTGTCTTGCCGTGGCCACACCAAGGATTTGTGCTGCCTTTATATACCTTCACAACCAAGGCTGATGGGGCAGAAATTGGCAAAGGGGGCTAGAAACCAGGACATTGGATGGACACTTTGTTTTATAAAGCATTTTTATTGTTTCCCCGTATACTTGATTGCATTGGCCGTTGACCTGGCGAGGTGAAAGAGTGAACAGCAGGTGCTGGGGCAGCTTGCCTTCATTGTGGTGTTATTGGGAAGCACAAAGAAAGGTCTCTGGGTGGAAGGTGCCAAGAAATCAAACATTGCTAGAAAGCGAATGTGGGTTTCTTTGCTCTACAACCCTGCTTTCTTCAGAACATCACAGGGAGAGCCGCTGCTGTGGTTTGTGTTGCTTTCCCAGCTGGGTGGCTCAGAGCAGAAGGGATGAGACCTGCACGTGTCACATTGAAGAAGGTCTTGCCAACAGAGTAGGGATGTCTTCTGTTTCTATCAGGCCTGGGTAAGTCTGTTAAAGGCAGCAGGAGTGTTTCTACTGGGTTCAGGGAATTTTAGACCAGACAGAAGATCAGGCTTTTTTAAGGTATTTCCTCTGTCCTCTAGAATGGCCCATGTGTAATCATTTCTTCCTCTCTTTAACCTATTCCAAATCAGAAGCCACTGGCAATTTTTATTACAACTGGTAGAAAAAATGGTGGGTGATGTCCACCATCTTTGATAATGTCCCTACAAGCAGTGAAAGCTTTCATGGAAGGGAGTCATTGTCCTTCTCCTTTCTGTGCTTGGGGTCCATTGTGTTCTCCTGGCTCCCTTCTGACCTGGAGGACAGAGCATGGTCTACCCACAGACGCCATGTAAGTGCATCCTCCACGGTTTCACCCAATTCTCCTTTGTGCTCCGTGTTCTGACTTCCACTCCCCTGCCCCTGATATTTGTGATTTCAACTTTGAGGCATGATCAGTCTTCCAGAGAGGGTTGAGTTGCCCAGTTTTGCTCTGAATCCCTTGGCAATGGGATCAGATGTTCAGCGCTTGTTGAAACACCTGCTGCCCGGGGACGCAACCATTGTCCTTTGTGCATCGGCAGAGTGAGTTATTGGCTGCTGGTTCCAGGTGCATCTTGACATGTTCAAAGCCTTTGGCTCTCACCAGTGCTGTGTTCCTTTCCTTCTCAGTGTGACAGAGAAAAGCCGAGAAGAAAAGCAGAGTTTCAGCCGCATTGTGCGTTTCTATTGAAGGCGTCCAGATAGCAGTGACAAGAGAAAATATGAAGATATATGTTTAGCAACCTACCAAGGGAGAAGAGGATTTACACTTCTACGCTGACGTACGCAGCCCATTTGGAGGCAAGAAATGTGTTCAGGAAAGTAAATCCACTGAGAGGTTTGTAACCTGCAGACAAGTCCCCGGGGGCTGTGGGAAGCATTTCCTGGCATCTGACATCATCGGGGACACAGACACGACCTAGAAAAGTCTCTGAGAAATAAGTCTACACCGTGTTTTAGAGCAGCATTTGGAAATTGGCCCCTGCTAGGCCTTTTTCTGGTGTAGGTCATATCGGCAGCTCTTCCTGAAGCAGTACTGGAGATTTATCTGGGGAGCGTTGCTATCGTTTACAGCAGTGCAAGGGGCTGGGGATAAGCTGCCAGGACAAGGTGGCACCGTGGTGGTAAGAGGTGGGTGTTTTTTCCCCTGAAGAGCTGTTCTGGACCTGATGATCCCTACAGAGGCTTAATTAGATGTCAACTTATAGCATAATGACTGATCAAGTTACTAGTACAAAAGCGTCTTTCTGGCATGGTGTGTTCTTTAACGGGAGTTATCTATAAATCTTACACTCCCACTAGATAAGGTGTAAATCTCCCTGTCTGGGCTTCGCAGAGAGACACCCAGTATATCACTGAGAGGGAGGCGATGGCAGATTAAACCTCATGACACGTTTTATACAGAAATGAAGAGAAGAAATAAATCACTTGGTGCTGCAGAATCCCACTGGGGTGACTTCTCAGAGCCGGTTCCTGCTGGGTGGGGTACCCAGGAAGGGACGAGTGGGGACACCATGGTGGCCACTAGCTCCAGCTCAGGCAGGGCTGGTGCATGGGCAGCCTCAGTGATGGCAGCAGCCTGGTCAGCCTTGGAGGTGAGCTTCGTGTGGCCTGTCTGGCTGGACAGGGCTGGGGTTGAGAAGCCTGTTCTCTGGGCAGGTGACAGTTCTTCTCAGCCTCACTCCAACCCTGCTGAAACCAACAGGAACATTACTGAGATTATTACAATTTCCAGTGGGCTTTCCACCAGCTGATCCCCATGTCCTCTCTTGGTGTTTGCACAAGCTCTGTGAACCTTTGGGGAGCGAGAACCACTCACCCCAAGAGTTGCACTTAATGCAGGTATCTCCAAAAGCAGAATTTATCATTACATGTCTTAGATTTCTCCTCACCCCCACTTCTGTCTGTACCATGTAATTAAACAGATCAGGTTTTTCTCTTTCAGATTTGACATGCAAGACTCCGTTGGCCCTTCCTTGACACTGAGCAAAAGCACTGGCTTCAGCCTGCCAGGACCATGTGCCTGGTGCCTGAGGCTCAGGGGCTTACCCAGACTTTTAAATTTATTAGTGAAATTATTTGTACTGGCAGATGTCAGAAACACTCGGGGATTAGGTTATATTACACTAATTACCCAGCTCTTCCATTCTTTTGGTTTTTCCTCTTTCTTGGTCAGGATTTATATATAGGGTGTTTCTTGGCTCTCTCCAGGAGATAAGTGCAAAGCTTGGATAACCTCTGGGGACTTTAATGGAGAAGAAGCGGGTGAGGTGACAGCAGGGCCCTTCCCTACAGGAGTCCTTGTCACAGCAAGGTGTAGCAGCTCCTGTCATTTCCCTTCGGTGCAGGTGAGAAGTGGGTGCCCAAGATGGAGCAGACCAGTGGAGCCATGTCCATAGCCCATGTGGCCACCGCCACGTTGGCTCTCCTGCTGCTCCTCTCCTGGTGTCCCCGAAGTGTCCCCGAGACCCAGCAGGCCATGTGTTCCATCAGGCAGATCCAGCCCTTTCTCTACGGCAAGTTTTAGGCATGATGAACAGCTCTGGTTCTTGTGGAAGAGGAAGGCTTAGTGCCCTGCTTGCGTACCAGCCATGGGGAGGGTGGTACAGGAAGCTGAAATGTCTCGATGGGGCTGCTCTGGGGTTCTCAGGCTTTTCAATTTTTGGGGAGTAATTCTTGTGTTCAGGCTGTGTTTTGACTGGTGGAGTTCTGCTGGACTTCCACCGGAGTCCTGATTGCTTTCCCCTGGCCTGACTTCAGCATTTAGACCTTGAGTTTGGCAACCATCTCCAGCTCATTGTTTCTCTCTGTCCGTTGAAGCCTCCACACTTCTTTAAGCCTCTGCCACCTCTGGAGCTCTGGGAGCAGCCGTATCGGATTTGAAGATGTCAGGGATTTGGTGCATTTTACTCCTTGGCGGTTGGCTGGCGTGGTCGGGAGGAGCTGGTGGCCCGGGAGCTGTCATCAGGATCGATCTTGGAACGATTGACCACGGTAAGCGCTCAGCCACGTTAGTGTCTGTGTGAGGACACGAGTCTGTCCGTCCCTGCAGACAAGCGGGCAGTGGTGCAGTGGCTGGGTTGTGGTGGGGAATCCCCCTTTTGCTGCTGCAAGGCCACCATCCCCGAGCACATCCCAGCCCCGAGAGCTGCTGGTTAAAGGTGGGAACCTGAAAATGCACCCCGTGTCTTGTGTCTAAAATCACAATGTGTGCTCAGCAAGCGCTCGCCGAGCTCCAACCGTTACCTGAGAACAGCAGAGATCGCTGGTAATCCGAATTGACAGCATGCAAAGTGTCCTGACTGTGCCTGTGTGTGTTGGAATGGGATCATGTTAATAACGACGTTTTATAGGGTACGGTGGGGGGTGCTGAGTCCCCTCACCCTCCGGCACAGGCTCCTCCCTGGAGGTTTTGTGCTAAACTCCTCGTCTTGTGCAAATCTTCCAGCCATCTCCACCGTTCTGAACGAGAGTGATGTGCTGCAGAAAATGGCAGAGGAAGCCACAAAAAAAAAAGCCAAACTCCAAACGCATCAAAGGCGTCTCGGGGTGAGTGATGATCAGCGGCATCGCACCACGAGCCTGAACCTGGGAATGAGAAAATAAAAGCAGAAGGTTGGGAAGTGTCAGCCTTGAGGCAGAAACGAATCACTCCCCGCTAACAAGTGTGATATTAAAGCCAGTGATTTTCTGCATGGTTGTGTCTGCAAATACATGGAGAAACCATAACTTAAAGGCAACAAAGCGCGTCGGCTGCTGCCTCAGCAATGGCCGGGGGCTGCTGCAGTGGCTCTGCGGCACCGGGTGGGGTTTGCTCTCAAAGCTGGGGGTGCCCGGCTTTTCTCAATGATATCTGGAGGGAACCCCAGAATTTCTGGGGGATCAGAGCTGGCCCTCCATCCCGCAAATTCATTAATTCATTCTGGGTGAAAGTGTGGTTTTGAACACCAAGCATTTATCTTTTTCTTTTTTTATTTTTTTTCCCAAAAATGAACTGTGCAATCTTTTTGTTAGGAAGACATATGGTTCTCAATTTAAAAGTGGTTTTAGATGGGAAGTTTAAGCAAGAAGTGAGGGAATGAAGATGGTGATGGCAATATCAGCGATGGGTGGCTTTGACTAAGAGTCCCAACCTGGCTGCTCTGTGGGCTTCTCTTTCCCAGCTCTTTTCTTCCATTTTTGTGCATTTGGTTTTTTTTTTTTTGTTTTGTTTGCTTTTTTTGTTTGGTTTTTTTTTGTTTTTTTTTGTTTTTCTTTTTTTTATTCCTGCAGGTATAAAGTGAAAGATCTCTGTCCCCTGGTGATATCGCTGGCTCTTTCGCTGGGCTCAGGGGTCTTCATCGCCGTCTTAGTCCGAATGACCATCACTGGGAAAAGGTGAGCAGGAACTGGTGCCCGTGGTGAGAGCCGCTGGTGGGTCTGGGGTGGGATCACTCGCTCCTGGAGGTTTTCCCCACGGTGACCAAGCTTTGCTCTGAGCAGCTTTATAGGAGGAAACACGGAGATCGCTCTGGCTGCAAACCTGATGGCCGACAGTCGGCTGGGGCAGGACACCGCGGGCATCCCCAGGTTCAGCTCCGGGAACTGCCACTTCACTCTCGTTAACGTTAAAACCAACCTCCCCAGTAGGTGAGTCCCGAAGGGCAGCATTTGTGATTTGCCAATATTGGTAATTCCTAATTGGTAGGTAACAGCGTTGTTAAATCTCTCAGTCTCCAGGTGTGAGTTTCTGCAGAACACACTTTTCACTGTTCATTTTTTCCATTAAAAAAAACCCAAAATGTTTTACGGACAAGCTCAGGCCAGCTCTATCGGTGTCTTGCCATGCAATGTTCATCTTTGGCATTAGTCTTTATTTAAATGCTGTGCTCCTGGGATATCAGAGCTTCTTTTAGGCGTGGAAACCTTTAGCTTTGTTTAGAGCCAGAAGATGGCATTCTTGAGAAAAGGTTTGTAAAGAGAAAAAACCTCTTTTATTAGATATTAGGCATATTTTAGCTTAATCCGTACCGGATAGGTTTTTTTAGCGCTCGACTTTCTTGCCTTTTGATCTTTAGTAAATAATTACTGCTCTGTGCATAACGGCTGTGTCGGCTGATGTGTTGTCTCTGCCCAGCATGCTGCCCAGACTCATGAGCAAGTTTATATACAGAACCCTCCAGAAAGTGCTGCCAGGTCTGGTAAGTCCGATCCTCTTCCCATCCTTGTTTCCCGGACGTCATAGAATCATAGAAAGGTTTGGGTTGGAAGGGACCTTAGAGATCATCGAATTCCAACCCCCCTGCCATGGGCAGGGACACCTCCCACCAGACCAGGCTGCTCAAAGCCCCATCCAGCCTGGCTTTGAACACTTCCAGGGATGGGGCATCCACAACTTCTCTGGGCAACCTGTTC
>JAOXNO010000005.1:5445674-5459610 GCA_028565335.1 Limnodromus scolopaceus
CTCTTCTCCAGGCTGAACAACCCCAGCTCTCTCAGCCTGTCCTCATAGGGGAGGTGCTCCATCCCTCTGATCGTCTTTGTGGCCCTCCGCTGGACCCGTTCCATCATCTCCTCCCCACTACATTGTAACGGGTTTTGCAGTTTTATCACACAAAGGAGCTTGCAAGCTGGTAAAAGGGGGCGTTTTGAGCAGTTACTGGTTTTAGGCAGCCAACACCTGCAGCAAAGGCACCGTCACTGCCAAAAGCCTCCTTATCCCAGCCCGGCGGTTGGGGATGCGATACTCGCACGGGGCTGATCTTGATGCTGAGCACGCCTGTTCTTAAGGACTTGTCAAAGGGCAGACTTGCAGCCTCTTAACAATATTATGAAGCTGGTCTGGTTTAGTGAGATATCTGTGGAGGGTCTGGTCCTGTTCTTTGCTCAGCTTAAGGCAGGTTTACTCCCGAGTAACCTAATTCAACCAGGGACAGAGGAAACTGAGGCAAACCCTTGTCTGGGTAATTAATCGTGGAGGGTTCTGGTGCTTCAGGGTGGGAGATGCGCTGGTCTGGCAGCCACAAAGCTCTGCTCCCACCAGAAGCCTCTGTGCAATGTTTTCTCACACCTTTCTTCTCACCCTACAGCTATGTCCGGCCGTGAACGCAGTGTTCAACCTTGTGAATGCAAAATTCACCCCCTTGACTTGTAAGTTGGCATCCATCCATCCATTCATCCGTCCACCCATCCGTCTTCCCTTCCTCTGGCAAGGGGAAAGCACAGATCTATCACCGAGAATAGACAGTCTGCTGAGCCCTGACTAGGACATGGTGGGGACAAACCCTGATGGGGGCCACACGAATATCCCTCTGCCCCTCCTCAGCGCAGATTCGGGAGAGCCTGGCACCACAGAGTCTGTCAGGGAGGCAGGAGCCCACTGAAGCCTTGAAATGGCGTGTGGCAGTGACGAACTGGTGGTTTGGCACTGGTGAGCGCTCTCCCCATGCTGTAGAGCATGCACCTTCTGGTTAAGCATCCCCCTTTGCTTCCATGCAGCTGAGATCCCTCTTGGGGCTGCTGGGACCCTCCAGTACACCTTGCTGAACCCCCCAATGACAAACAAAACTTTCATAGAGCTGGATTTGAAGGTGAGGGCTGCTGCCTGGCCTCGGGTCTTGGAGTGGTGACGTTTCTGACATCCCTTTGCTCAGAGGCGTTGTCCTCCTCAGCCTTGGGCAGCAGAGGCTTTGGGAGGGTGCACACAGGTGCTGGTTGCATTATATCACCTAACCACTTCCTCAGAAAATCATTTTCTATGGAATTTATTGCTCTGATTTGTTGCTGAGACTACAGAACACAGCATCCAGTACCTTGTACCTGATACAAATGCAAATCCTGGAAATGGACCTGCGCTTTCTGCCATGGTTCTTCTTATGGGGCCTTTTAGACCATTCTTCATCAAGAGGAGGGAAATGAGGTTGACCTTCCCGTGGACCAACCATCTCTTCCTTCTCTACCACCAAAGAGGGATGCTGCTACTCAACTCATCCTGTCTGCAGACTTATTGAGTGCTGAGTTCTCTGTTCTGCAGGCATCCTTCAACCTGAACATCAGCAATTACACGGTGGCTGGTTTGGGCTTGAGATTTCCCTCAAAAAACTGCTAAAAAAATCTGCTGTATTCAAGGCAGATCCATGTGCTGGCTATGCCTCTTCCCTTCCCCAAGTTAAACTCCCCCGACCCAAGTTCATTAAGTCCCTGTTCTGTGACACTTTCTCAACAGGTTTTTGGGCTTCCCCTGCTGGTGACCACGATGCTGGGAGCCCTCATCCCGGAGGCGGGTGGACTTTGCTTGATCCTACTGGTTTATGGGTCATCTCAGGCCACTTATGGGAGCAGACAAAGCTATTCTCCATTCACAAAGATATGTGGGGAACCTTTTCCCCAAGGTCAAACTGGTGCTCTCTTTATTTTATTGGTAAAACTTTTATTAATAAGATTATTTAGAGGACATAGGATTGAGCTGTACGAACCAGCTTGACTGATTCCCACTGACTTTAGTGAATGTCACCGACGCTCAGCACCCACCAGGAAAATCCCCAGAACAGTGAACTGGGAAGGAAAGGGAAAGTCACCCTTTGCTTTCACTATCCACAGATTTCTGAGGTGCTGCCTCCATCACAGCCAGTGGTGATTGAAATGCAAGAAGCAAAGGCACCAGTGGTGACCATAGCCCTGGACAAAAGCTTTGTGCAGCTCTTCAGCACTGCCGAGTTTTGGGTTTCCCCTTCAGATTCTCCTCCCGAATCGCTCTTCGTCCTGGATGTTGTGAGTTGAAGCCGTTTTGCAGTTGGCGAGGGCTGAATGTGGTTGGTTCCTGCCCCGAGCCAGCAAACCCACACCCACACCAGAGTGAGAGATGCGGGACGGTGAGCAGGGACATCTGTTGGGGAGGATGCCTGGCCCCAGGGGGTCCTGCGGGGCTGGAGCGGTCTGGGAGGACCAGGGTCTTGGTGGTGACTCCTTTTCCCTTTCCGCTTGCAGCACAGCAACCTGGAGGCAGAGTTTGCCATTGCAGAAGAAAAGCTGTGTCTCTCCCTGGCTCTGCAAAGGTAATGCAGCTGCTGGTCCCCAGTGCCACCACCAGCAGAGTGACAGTCTGCTGGAGAGGCCACATAGAATCATAGAATCATTTAGGTTGGAAAAGACCCTTGGGATCATGTTGCATCTCTCCCGTGTGTTCCCCAAATGAACCTTTGCTGTGTCTGCATGACGTTTTTATAGCTTATACTAACAGCTATTTAAAAATAGATGAGGGTCAATGTGACGTAATCCAGATGACATAAAAGCTGTTTGGGTTTTTTTGTTCTTTAAGTTTGAAGAGCTGAACTTGATTTAGGATGGAGAAAACGTTCTTGGTGGGAAGCAGCCCCTTCCCGGAGGGCACCTCGGGCACAAGGGGGAGGTTTGCTGGAGGCCAAGACCTGGGTGAGGAGTTGTCCCTGAGGGCAACAGGGCAGCTCCCTGGGAGGCGAATGACCCTGTGCCTTTCCTCTCCCCACAGTCTGTCTCAGATGGCCTTGGCTTCCTCCTCCCTTGGGATCTTTGATGTGAGTTGGGTGGTCTGTGCCGGGCGTGGGGCTGGGGTTGTCACTGTGAATCTGGTGGTTTGTATAATGCTGTGCCAGGGATTCGCTCCCCAGAGCCCTATTCCTCTGCTCTTATTATCAATAACAGATTTGTTAAAAAAAAAAAAACAACAACAAAACACTCAAAACAAAACCAAAGTGAATGTTGAAGATCGAAATATTATTTCAAGGAATAACATTTCAAGGAATAACAAATGACAAATCGACTGCCAAAACCATTTGCCCACAGGCATGAATGTTCTGGAAGGGCTTCCATGCTCATAACCCACCCTATTCATTCCTGGGAGAGGTCGTGTGTGCTGGATGTTCATTTTCCTCATCTCCCCCTAATCCTGATGCTGAGACAGAGATGCCTAGGAGGGCCTCTGTCTTGCAGAGGGTTTTGGGCTGCGAGGAGGATGCCTGGCACCGACTGCAGGGCAGAGAGCAGAGTGCTGCTGGGGCAGGGAACCGTTTCATCTGGGGAAATTTTTGTGGAAATTTAGAATTTCTCAAAAGTTCCCATTTTCCCAATTTTCCTGTGATTGGATGCATTGAATGCTGGATGCATTGGTGGGGTGAGCCCAGTGGTCGGGGAGCGATGGGTGGTTTACACCATTTCTCTGTGTTCCAGGAGCTGCTGCTGAAAGGAGTTCTGGCAGATATTATTCATGTGGTTTATGTGCCATCGATCAACAGTAAGAATGGCTAGAGCTTCACCTGAGGATTCTCTATCTGCACGGGGAAAATAATTCTCTTTTCTTTTCCTGTGGACTGTTGTTATCCTTTTTTTTTTTTTGGAACTGGCATTGCCTGGCTGACCTTGCACTCTTTTCCTGCCCTCTGGGCTGCGAGTGATTCTGCCAGGAAAATTGCTTGCCAGCTGTTTTGCATCCATGGGTTTTGCAGTGGGAGCTGGTGGAGGGCAGTGCCTCCTGGTCAGGGCTCTGGTGTGCTCAATCCTTCATGGGCAGGAGAGATCTGCCCACAACAGATCCACTGCAAAAGATGCAGGCTTCTCCTCTGAAGCCTCTTTGAATGTTATTTCTGTCCTCAAAACTGCTTGCCGTGAGCAACTGGGAACAGTTTTAATGAGATCTTTGCCTTTCTGAAGTCTCAAAAAATCGACACTGTCCCTCTCTACCATGCCTGAAGAAAGCCAAGATGTCACTAAAAAAAAACCCACCCCAGAAGATTAATTTATCTGCTTAACTCATATGGGGAGTGTGCCAAAAGCAGAGATTTAATTCATGCTAAGATACAAAACACAGGAATTCCACCTCTGCCGATTTTCTGAGTGTTCCCAAGAGTCCTTCCCAGCCCTTTGGCCAGCGTGGGCAGGCAGGGAAGTGCTGGAGATGCTGGCAGCGCCTGCCATGGCCAAAGCACCTCTGATGGTGGCTTCTCCTCATTTCAGGGGTGCTGAGTGAAGGGATCCCCCTGCCCGAACTGCTGGGCATCACCCACCAGTGGGCGAACATCAGCAGGTTTGAGGTAGTCATGGAGAAGCTTACCCACATGGTGCTTCTACTGTATCGCCCCTGGAGTTAGCACCATTTGCCCGTCACCTCTGAGCATGGAAGTAACTGCTAAATCCTGCCCGTGTGCTGTTTTTATTTTTGAATCTGCAGAATGCTCTAGTGCTGGATGTGCCCGTCACAGAGACCTGAGGTGCGGGGAGGTACGGCTGCAACCCCCCGGCTGCTGCGAGGACCCACCCACCGGGTGGGAGAGGGAGCAGCGAGGGTGCTGGGGTTCCTGGGGCATTTCTTCCTCTTTCCTTGACTTTTCAATAATCTGGCTCCACAAGCTGAAATAAAATGACCCCATCACCCCATGACCAGACTCCTGCCTGCCGTGTGTCTAGCGGAGCCGGCTGGGCACGTATGGGCAGAGATTGTGTATCTTGAAAGGACTGGTCCCTAAATAAATCATATGTTCACCAGAAATAGCACGTGCATTAGCAAACTGCAGGCGGCAGCGTGGGCTGTGCAGCACCCACATCTCCTGCAGGAGGGGGGTGCCAGAAGGGGACCCTCCCCTGGTCCCGGGGTGTGTGTGCTGCCAGAGGAGGGGAGCGTGTCTGCAGGCGTTTGTGGGCAATTAGAACTGCACAGAACGAGTGAGAGATGGGCATTTAGACATTTCCGTGTGTTTTTTAATATTTCAGGAGTGCCCAGCACCGCGCTTTATCGGCTGCATTGCAGATACTGATCCCAAGAGAATAGTTCACTGATTGCTAGATAATTGCCTGTCATTAGTAAGTCAATAAACAGCTTCGATCCTGATTTCATCGAGCCCACATGATATGAACATTTTTTTTCCTGGTGACAGGTAGCTGGTGCAGAATTAAGGATATCTTTGGAAAGATCATTGTGTTTTTAAGAAATTGTCCCCAAGAAAATCTCGCTGTGAGGCAAACTCTGAGAAATCCATTTGTTTTCTGGTGTGCGCTGTCAGACCCAGCAGGCATTTGTTCTGCAACGCGTGTAAGGAATTGTCCTCGTCAGGAGCCCTAAGCAATGAGGAAAGCAGCCATAAAACCAGCTCCCCATGAGGACTGGTGTTTATGGTGCCTTCTCTCTTCGTTTCGCTGCAAACGTTGTCAACGCCAGACACATTTTTTTAAAGAGATTTTCCCTTATTGTTCTCGCATTAGCTAATAAACAATAGAACAGTTTGAGCCTGAATTCCCTTAAGAAGAACAGAAAATGAATCAAAATATCTGTATGCAGCCCTCCTAGGAGAAATCAAGGCTGGAAGTCTCAGAGGGCAACTAGTTAGTTTTTCATGGAACATTTAACTGTGCTGTCAAGCTGCACTGTCGCTTAACTGGGATTTGATGCCCTGAGGCTCCTGGTGGATGTGCAGTCTTTGGACATGTGCAGGCACCAGCATTGTCCCCTGGAGCTGGACACGGACCCCAGCAGCTCTGGTCCCCCCATCAGCAGGGGATGTACCAGTCTCTCCCAGTTAATGGTCCCAGAGGAATGACAGAGCGAACCAGGACTGCCCTGGCTCAGTGGTCCCTGCAGAGATGGTTTCCTCAGACAGAAGAGCCACGTCTGGACGATGCTGTCAAGGGGAGAGCAGAGCAGAACCACCTCATTTTTCAGCGAGGGTTAATGCATTTCACGTTGCCTGCCCTGGCCAGAGCCTACTGCCCTCTTGCTAATGTCAAGGTCTCTAATGCTTTGTGCAGGTGTGTCCATCCCTCCTACTGCCTGCCCTGATGTCTCAGTTTCCAGGTGATCTGAGCATCAAAGCAGCATGTGTTCACACCCGTCCCATTCTTCTCCCTTTGACAAAGCCTGTTCTGGTTTACTCTGTGTTTCTGTCTTCACACAGTGACTTGATTTTGTGTTCTTGGGCCTTTCAAAGTTGCTTTAGTGAGACCTGGGCCTCACGGTGTCATTCTCTTTATGGGAATCTGCCTCGGTTTATCCAAAATATTTAGTTGTCAGAGACCTCTGCATTCAGCAGCAGCTGGTGAGAGGCCAAGTTACTGTCACGTCTGAAAGGTCACTGCTCAGAAGCTATTCTCTGCGGTGCCAAAGTGCCCCTTTACTGTGTGCTGACCGTTATCAGGTCTCTCTTTACGGTAATTCAGGTTTCTGTACAGTGATTGCCCAAAGTACAAAGTGAATCCGGAGGGATGATAACATAATACCATCGTGTTAACACTCTCTCCCACCTTATCAAATGTCATGATCTAGCCATGACAGCAAGGCTTTGTGCTCCCGAGGTGTCTGGGTGATCAAGTTGCAAGGAGAGTGACAACTCCTTAAATACTTTGGCACCTTTGCGGTCCCCTCCTTGGCCTGTAGCGAAGATATTTTTTAAAGCTGGAATTAATGTGTGACAAAAGCTGGCTAATCTGCTGGAAATACTTATTTCCAAGTTTGCAGAAAGTATTAACTCTGACCAAGCATTTCTCTGGACTATTATTCTTCAAAGCTGAGGAGCAGCCCATCCACCCCCATCATTGATGAGGACGTCAGGAGACGGAATATTTCACTGTTGTCCCCTTGCTCAACACATCCTCCCTTCCATCATGGACAGCCTTTGCTGTGCACGTTGGGACGTGATCCGCACACAGGGACCACGTTTGGTCTGTGACCCACAGAGGAAGGTTTTCTTTTTCCTGCCCCAAAGAGCTCCTGCTCTGGAGCAGCTCGAGGCAGTGGCTCCATGTACCCATGTGGTGCCGGTGATCGGGGCGAAAGGGGGAAAGCCAGCATGGCTGTGGGTGCACAACTTGTTGGCTCAACGGAAATTTTTCTCATTTTCTTCTGCCTGTAGCAGTAAATTATCAGCCAGTAAATGAGCCATGATGGACCAGGTGGAACACAATTTTTCAGCATGGAAAAAACCTAAGAAATCTGAGAGGATGAAGGTCTGGGTGGAACTGACCTGGGCCAGCTGCGTGACTGTTCCTCTCCTGCAGCATATTTGTTGCATGGGGTGGTGTGACAGGGAGGCTGCCTCTCTTGATATGCCCACGCTGGGATTAACAGTCCCTCCAAGACTTCAAAATGATCCAGAGCCAATAAGCTCTGACCTGGGAACTCCCTGGCTTCGTGGTCAATGGCATCACCCTCTCAATGGTATCTCCACATCAGAGCACATCCCACTCCTGGTGCTCCTGGAGTGCTCTGAGGCAGAGGTGATGGACCTAGAAATAATGCCATGCCAGCATTTCCAAATCAGATGGTGTTTCTTTGAAGCGTCTATCAGCTCAGGGTATCTGTAAAGCTACGATACTCGATCGATACACCTTATCATGGTGTCACTATTCCTTCCCAATTCAATACCTCTTTTTCCTCAGTTATCAAATGAATTATGAGCCATTCAGGTCACTGGTGGCTTTGATAATCATTGGGTAAGGTCACAGTCTGTATGCACATTGGGATGGGAATGCTGGGCATGTTCTGCTGGCCAGGACGGTGAGTACCCAGCTCTGTTACTGTCTCCACCATCTGTCTTTGCATTGAGGAAGGTGCTGCGTGGTGCTTCGTTTATCACCCATAATGAGTGGCACATCCCCACTGCACGGGCTCCCTGCGAGGGCAAAGTGCTCAGTACGGCTGCAGTAGGAGAATTGTAGAAGTACTTAAGAGTGAGGGGTAGCCAGTATTTTGACACATTTTCTTCAGTCAAAACCTCAATTTCATTTGAAAAAAAACCCAAAGTATTTTATCAGAGCACGACTTTTCAGCCATATCCACATCTTGACGTGATGGCAAGCCCAAAAGGATGATGCACTAAACCAGGCAGTGGTGTGTGGACTGGCACCCAGAGCTGGCTGGGTCTGCCTCTGCACTGATGGGTGGTTGCTCAATGATTTACCTAACTCCTAACATCTCTAAGGAAATATTTGCAGTGGAAGTCACCAGAAACCATACATTGTTTGTTTTGCTCCCCAATTATTCTGGTTGTCCTTGATGTCATCGCTTGTCTTTCCTGCTGTAAAGCCCTATATATGAGGACGGTTGATGCAGGTCATCCTCAGAAGACAGGGACATCGGCTGGAGACAGCCTCGCACTCAAGAGCTTGGTCAGGTAAGAGCAAACTTGTTCCTCAAAAAGCGTGCTCTTAGCTTCTGCCTCTGCAGACCTGAATGCTTCCCAAAGAAGAATCCTTAATGTTCGTTTGGAAGTATTGGCTTTTTAACAAAAAATGTTATTCTTGCCTGCTGCCTGCCTGAATTATGCTTTGCCAAGTAAAATGTGTGGTGGCTTTCACTGTGAGTCTCTCAAGAAGAGACATGTATGTTCATTGTATTTTCAGTCCCTGAAGAAGAAAGGGTATTTCTTGGTTTTCATAAACAATTATCACTTAAATTATTTTTGGTATAACTCCGTTAGCTGAGATAGCTTTTTACCTAAGGTGAATTAGACCTCTCACGCTTGTTTTGATCCCTTTTTGATGTGCTGTTTACATTTAAATAGAATTGGGGCAATGAAGTTCATTATGGTTCTTTAAGAAAACAAAACCAACGAGCTGCTTCAAGTTGTAGGTCCCACAGAAATATTTCAATGGCATTGAAACTTTTAAAATTATTTTTTCCTTCTTACAATTCTAGCAAAGGTGGTTTTATGCTGAGTGAAGCCTTGGATGTTTGACTTTTGTGCAGAGATTCAAACAAGGAGATACTCACCTTACTAGATATGTTGGTGCATTTGTCCTGTGTAGATCCCAATGCTTTTCTTTCTGTGACTAGAGACAATTGTGTTGTCAAAAATGTCCTGTTTTCCCATCAAGCAGGATACAGAATCTTGTTTCTTGGAGAAATTCCCACCCAGAACAGATGCTCCCCCAATCATCCAGATCAGTCTCCAACAGTGCTCACTGGTGCTGAGGGATTAAAGCAGGAGCAACCACTTGCTTTTCGCCCGGTTTCTGTGGTGGTTGGTCTTTGGAGCAACTGCTGTTGAAGTTCTAGTTCCTCCTGCAGGAAGGTGTCATCAGGAGTTTTACTCTGCCCACCAGTGTGGTGAGGAAGCAGGAGAGATGCCAGCAGCTTCCTTTTTGATTTTGTTTTCCCTGACAGGCATTCCTCCTTTTTCTTTCCTCCGTCTTTGTCTTTTCTCCCTCCACTGGCTTGTGCTCACTGTTCCAGAATTGCACTGATGCCAATCACTTTCCACAGTTACCAGGACCAAAGATGTCTGCCTTCTGGGCTGTTTTCCTCCTCTGCAGCCTGCTGATCCCTTCACAAGGACTTGGAATCATGGCCTCGATCGCCCAAGCAAATGTAGATGGTAAGTGTATGGAAGAGGTAGGATTTCTCTTTTTTTTGAGACCAGTTCTGCTGGTTCTGTCTCTTGACCATGCTCAGAAAATCAGAAGCTGGTCCAGATCTGTTCATCAGTAGTGGCAATGCTGATAATTTGCATTTATAAAACACATTGGAGGTGGTGCTTCAGACACCTTTCAGTGCCTGGTGCCACCACCTCCGTTATACAAAGAGGGGAAAAGAGGGACAGTGAAGGGAAAGAACGGCCAGGTTGACACAGCGTGCTTGTGGGATGAGTCCACATAGTTCACAGTGACCTCTCATCCTTTTTTTCATATATTACAGATCCACTGGTCAAACTTGACCTCCGGAGCCTTCAAGATGGTCTCCTTGGTGGCAATCTGCTCAGTGGTGTCCTTGGCAAAGATGGTCCCGTTGGCAGTCTCCTGGGAAAAGATGGTCCTGTTGGCAGTCTCCTTGGCAGAGATGGTGTCCTTGGTGGTCTCCTGGGCAAAGATAGTGCCGTTGGCAGCCTCCTGGGAAAAGATGGTGCTGTTGGCAGTCTCTTGGGAAAAGATGGTCCTGTTGGTAGTCTCCTAGGCAAAGATGGTCCTGTTGGTAGTCTCTTAGGCAAAGATGGTCCTGTTGGCAGTCTCCTTGGAAGCGATGGCGTGGTTGGCAGTCTCCTGGGAAAAGATGGTCCTGTTGGCAGTCTCCTGGGAAAAGATGGTGCAGTTGGCAGTCTCCTTGGTGCAGATGGTGTTGTTGGCAGTCTCCTTGGCGGAGATGGTGTCCTTGGTGGTCTTCTTGACAAAGATGGTGTCCTTGGTGGTCTCCTTGGCAGAGATGGTGTTCTTAACATGCTCCTTGGCAAAGACGGTCTTGTTGATAGTCTCCTTGATGCTATCCTTGATATTCTCATTGGCAAAGGTGGTCTCCTTGGCAAAGACGGTCTTGTTGGCAATCTTCTTGGTGGAAATGGTGAAGATCTCACAGGGTGAGTGAGAGTGGGAAATGGGTGTCCCGAAGTAGCCCTTAGTGCACCTGGACCGTGCTGGGGAAAGGAGGCTCTGGTCTGGAGCCTGCTGTCTGAACACATTGGGCCCCCTCTTTACTGTTCATAAAAGAAGGTTCAACTGTTGGGGATTTCTGCACGTGCCTGCCGTGCAAGCGTGCCTTGCATGTGCTGTATGCTGCTCCTGGGTGGTAGGGACCCCTGCTGACCCAGGGTGGAGGGGACGCCAAGACAGTGGCTCTGCAATCACCCACAGTGCTGGGGGCTGAGGGGACAGGGCATTCACTGTACAAATGTGCTACTTACTGCCTTTTCCTTGCTTCAACCATCCAGGGCGAAAATTCTGAACAACACCCTCCCCAAAATAAGTCTGCGATCCCTGCCAGGCTTTGGAAACCAAGTGAGCTTCAACACCCAGCTGCTGGTCGAGAGCACCGGGTACGGCATGTCTGTGGGGAGCATGGCTTGGGGCGGTGGGGGCTGTGACCATTGCTTTGGAAAGTAGACGGCCAGCAACTTTGCTGAGCTGCGTACCCTGTTTCTCCCCATGCAGTGTGCCGGGCAGTCCTCTCTGCGTGCAGGTGGAAGCAGATGTGACCATGCTGGTCCAGCACAACTGGGCGGCTCCCCAGAGCAGTGGCTGCAAGGTTTTTGACATAAACATCAGTCTGAGGTAGGCATCCCTGTGAGGTCTGCATCCATGTGGGTGAGGTGCTCGTGGGCAGCATATGGCCCCTGCAGCAGTGGGAAACCTTGGCACTGTTGGCCATGGAAGGCAGTGCTTTTGCGCCTGAGAAAGAATATTTCTGGGTTGTGCTGGAAATCTAGCACCGGGCTGGATTCAGAGGGCTTGGTTTTGGTAATATTTTGGCACTGAATATGGTCCTGGACAGTGCAAGCCTCATGTTTCTCTTGTGCGAAATGCTTATATTTTCCAACCATTAATCTACGTCACTTTTTATTTCCTATTTTCCCGTTACCCAGACCCAACGTGCCGCTTCTGGAACAGCCTTTAAAGCGCCTCCTTAGTGATTCCCTGAGTCAGGTGGTAAGTCTGCAAAGCCATCTTCATGCGAGCCATCAGGGCAGGCAGCGGGCCAGGCTACCCCTGTGGCCGTGGCTGTTTGCACAGCTGTGGGCTCAGCTGGGGCGGCCAGCCCGTCCTCCCCACCAGCGGGCACCTGCACCATCACCTGTGCCAGGCTCCACTGGCAAACAGGTTTCTGAGACACGTGCCGGTTCAGTGGTTGCAGTGGGCAAGTCTTGTCCAGGAGGAGAAACCCACCCTGGCTCAGAGGGGCTGCTTGACCTCCTGATGCTGAGCGCTGCTGTAACGGGGCGTCCCACCAAACCCTGCCCAGCTCCTGAAACCCCAGCAGAGCCAGTTTTTGCTACTCGTGTTAATGTGAGGTACCTGCTCTGGTGCTGTGGGTCCCAGGGCTCAAACTTCCCTCTGTCCCCCCCCAGGCCTGCAACATCATCAACGCCAGGCTCAACGTGGTGAGCAACCTGATGGGCTCCAGGACCCGTAAGTGCTGGCAACCCCCCTTCCCTCTGCTCCTGTGTGACCCTTCACGCTTAGGGTTGGTTGGTTTTTCTTTACATTGGGTAAATACAAATATTTTAACAACTCTTTAAAAATATAACTCTCAGCTCAAGCACAACATTCAGTTTCCCTTGCCCCAGGGCAGCAGCACACAATTTTTCCTGCAGAAAGCCACTTCAGGAACTGTTGCTTTCAGAAACAACATTTTTGCTGCAAAGTGATGCTTCCCAGGGGCTTGTCCAGCTGGGAACACCATGAGGAGGAACCAGTGTTCATTTCAATATCTCTTGGGAACATGGGATTTGGGAGCATCCCCCTCTCGCTGGAGCTTAATTGCTTTCCTCCCTGTGTTCCACAGCTGCTCTCCCGCTTGGGGCTGTGGGAGATCTGCCCCCCTTTTCCATCATCAGTGGCGATGCCATCCAGCTGGATCTAAACGTAAGTGCCACCCCTTTCCCTTTGACTTAGTGAGTTTGGGTAATTCATCTGAACGTGGTGGTTATTTGTCAAAGGCTCCTCTTATTCCAGCTGACTTCAGGACAGCATTTGCTGGAAGGTGTTGATGAGTGTGGTCCAGCCATGTCTGCATTAATGCCACCGCTGGGTCTCTACCTTATTTTCACTGGTTTTTTCATCCTTGAGGGTGGCATGAGTCAGATTGGCTTAATTAAGTATAGTTATAGCACTCTCATAGTTGCTAATCAGAAAAGCTTAACTTCATACAGGATCAGTGGTCACCTTTCACAAGCAGGTTCCATTTGTAAGTGGTTTGTAAAAGTTTGGTATGTAGCTAATCGGGACCATAACCAGGCCAAAAATATAGACAATGCGTCTTACTGATTTGGAGTTGTGACGATGTTTTAAAGGGAAAGCTGTGGCAAATGCAACCTCTGTCTGTCCTAGAATAGTCTGGAGAAGCTGCATTTTTTTATTAAAGTGTTGATTAGCCCCACATGAGCCTCTCTGTGAGGTCTGGGGGGGGGCAGGGTGCCCGGTGTGACCGCAGTCCACTGAGCCCCACCGATGTCCCCTCTCCTGCTCTGTCCCCTGCAGCTCCTTGGTGGGGCCGTGGAAGGCAACGTCGCAGCCTCCACACAGGGACCGCTCTCTGCCAACCTCCTGCTGGCCACCGGCCGCCCACCACTGCTCAGCCTCTCCCAGCAAGCCCTCAGCAACCTGCTGGAGACGGTCCAGGGACAGGGATCCTTCAACCTCAACATCACCAACTCCATGGTGAGTCACGACAACCCTCCCTGGAGCAGGGTCGTGGCCCTGGTCCCTCTTGAGTGACCCAAGGGTGCTCTACTGTGTTTGTGGGGTCTGTCCAAGCCCAGCGTGGGCTTTCCACAAACCCTCCTGGCCACTGACACCGCTGGTGCTGTTCCTGCAGGTGCCCAATAGCATCTCGCTGTCCACGTCTGCCCTTGTCCCGTTCATCCCTCAGGTCAGCCACCCCCTTCATGTCCATTGATCTCCAACCCCACCACCCACCCCAGCCATGCAAAGACCCCCTTGCCCTGACCTCTCTC
>JAOXNO010000005.1:5462912-5482547 GCA_028565335.1 Limnodromus scolopaceus
CACAAAGATATTAAATGTTGAGGACACCAGGGCAAAAGTCTCCTTGTGGTCTGGGGCTGACGTGGATCGGTGTGTCCCACCACACAGGAGCTTTTCTGAGGCTGAGGAAATACTGTCTGCTGGGAACGCGGCTGGTGGCTGCGGGGCTGGGTGGGATGATCCCCAGGAACTGCTTCTTGGGTTGAGCACTAAAGGAGATAAAAATCTCCTGGTGCTTTTCTGGAGCCTCCCCACGCACTTGCTGGAAACGTGAACAATTACCCAGATACAGTAGTTTGTGTGTGGCAGCCTGAGTGCAAGTGTTAACAGGGATTTTTCTGGAATAAGCTGATTTTCCAGCATGGCTGTTTGGGGGTCAGTGTCAGTTCTCACGTGCAGCCTCCCACAGAGTTTCAGGCTCTTCTCCTTTGCTTTAGCCCTGGAGTCTTGGATAACAGGGCTTCCCGATAACTGGGCATCCAATAACCTATTGCTCAATGTTTTTCCCTGTTTTCCAAATATTTATTTATATTGGAATATATTAAAGCCACAAATGCTGCATTATACACCCAATCCACTAGCCCAGCTTTTACAATTTAGGCATCTTTCCCCTTTTTCCGCATCAGCTTCGCTATATAAAGACTCACTGTTCCTACATGTTAAAGAAGAGGTGCCTATGGACTGCTGTAAGGTCTCCTCTTGACCAAGAGCTGAGCATGGAAGACTGAAGCCAGGCTTTGAAATTTGGGATAAAGCAGGTAAATATGGTCAAAATAGTGGTACGGGGTATTGCAAGCTTAGAGGGACAGAGCCACCTATAAGCCTTGCAATATACCCTGGTGAGCAAGAAAAAACATGACAAAAATACTAATAATAGTAGAAATACAGGTAAGTAATACTAGTTTATATTTTGTGACCAAACTGAAAAAAAAATCAGAAAAGAAGGTTGCTATAGCACAATGAAAACCCTTCTCTGAAGAAAAAAAAATTAATTTGACACAAAATAGGGATTTTTTTTTGCGTGTTGCAATATCCTCTTAAGGTTGTTATTATTATTTCTATTGTTGTAAGGTTAAAACACACCATTTTAAAAAGAAAGGCTTTCTTTCCAATGTGAATTGCTTGTATAATTACATCATTAATTTACATACCCATTTACAGGACAATTACTAGCGAGGGGAGCTCAGAGTAGCTATAGGTTATGAGTAATGGTTTCATACTTTAAGTTTAAAATTATGTCACAGTGACCAGGGATGGAAAGGAGCAGGTTGCCTGAGGTGCCTATAAATAGGAACAAACAAACAAGTGCTGGGGTTGTGCACAAGGTGGCTGGAAAAAGTCCCTGCAGATGTGTGTACAGATGTTGTCCTGTTCCCCCTCTTTGCGTGTGCCCAGATCTATTTGCTGAATGTGGCTCTAACTGGTGAACTGGTTTTGGTGCTCCTAAAGCTCATGTTTTCTATTCACTGAGAAATTTCCACCCAGCTTAAAGTATCATCTCCTTCATCTCCTGAGGATTGCCCAGCCTATTTCCACTCTTTTCCCGTTGTCCTCCCCCAGGTCCTGCCCTTCCAGCCAAGCAGAAGACATCATGGCACCAGCTCTGTGCATTGCCCTCCTGTATGCCCTGCTGGCCCCATCACTGAGCCAGAGCCAGACAAAAGATGCCGTCCTCAGGCTCTTAAGTGATGTTTTAAGTGATGGTGAGTCACTCTGCCTCCTCCTCGCTGGACCCTGGAAAATAGGAGCCAATGGTGGCCCTCAGGGGTTGACACCGTGGTACCAGCACCACCCGATGAGTCAGGGAAGGGAGGGGAATTGCACATGGAAGGTGAAGAGCACAAGGCTTGTCAGCAAACCTCCCCCTCCAAACTGAACCTGGAGTCATTTTTCAACGTAATTACAATTTCATCTGGCCAGGCTCCTAAAAGGAGAAAGATATTGCTCGTGTGGGAATTGCTCCTCCCAGGGTCCTGTGCTGGTCAAGAGGTGTGAGCCACCTCTCAGGAGGTGTGAACCACACAGCACCTCAATTATCTCACCTTTAGGATTTATTAATGCCCAAACCTTTTGACTGTGCCACACCATTTGCCATCTGTCTAGTGCGACTGCAGACAAATTCCCCCAAGCTGCTTTGCACAGGTCTTGGCATGGTGCCTCCTGTCCTGGATCCCCAAACCCCTGGTTCTGTTGCATCATATACAGGGAAAAAACTGACAGCAGATAGTTAGGGACTGGGATAGGCAGCGATGGTAATGGAGACCACAAACCCTTCAATAACCTGTGCTTGAGGAGCACAATGAGTAAGCGTGCAGGCAGGGGGCGGGCAGCTGCCTGCTGGTCCCCACTTGAAGGCTGCAGTGGTGGCCAGGATTGGTTGTACCTCCCAGGCTGATGGTGGTGATGTTTCTAGCTCTTACAGGCTCGCTCAGACAAGGCAATGCCCTCCGAGGTGCCCTCGGAGAGGTGCCACTTGGAGGTGGACATCCCGGCGCAGATGGAAGTGGAGACCTGTTGGGTGGCTTCACAGGAGGTCTCCTTGGTGGTGGTGGCGGCAGTGGTGGTGGTCTTCTTGGTGGTATTACTAGTGGTCTGCAGGGCGGTGGTGGTGGAGGGCTGCTGAGGGGGCTGACTGGTGGTCTGCTTGGTGGAGGGGGCGATGCTGGTGGTGGCTTGCTGAGTGGAGTGGATGGTTGAGGTGTTTATGGGGGCAGCCCCAGAACCCATCCTAGAGGCTGGTCAGTAGCTGGTGACAATGTCCCCAGGGATGGCATCCCTGCAGGGATTGCTGGAGGAGCACTGGGACAAGGAGGTCTGCTTGGTGATGGAGGTCTCCTCATCACGGCAGGGATCCTCGGTGGCCCTGGTGGCATTCTTGGCAGAGGAGGGCTTCTGGGCAAAGGAGGGCTGCTGGGAGGCAGTGGCCTGCTCGGCATCCTCAGGAAAGGAGGCTTGCTCAGCACTGTGCAGGGGCTCACTGCATAAGGACAGCACCGGTCGGGGTCCTTGCAGGGTGGGAAGAACCTCAGAGGTTTTGCAGGGAGGAATGATGATGCTTCAGTAGATGTCCAGATCTGATTTGGAGCTGATGTTTTGAGATAAATGCATAAAGTCCCCTCAGGTTTATATCGCCGGCTGCAAAATTGCATCATGAGCTACACCAGGGAAGTTAAAGGAAACAGTAGTTGGAAGGCACTTGCCCGTAGAGGGTGCACCAAACCACACGTTGGCCCTGGGCAGCCAGTGCCACCGTTGCCAAAGCAATGTTTGCAATTGTCCCATTGTAACTCTTACTTGAAGCCCTGCACCAAACAGAAGCACAAGCACAAGCAATAATAAGCCAACAAGGCCAAAGCTTCTGATAAAACTGGAAAATAACTGAGAAAACTTAATGCCTTTTGCCATTCCTTATCTAAATGGCCTCTGACTCACCCACCCCTTGAATGGTGTCTTTGTGTGAGTAGCAGAGCCCAGGTGGTGGGGCTCAGAGCCATCACATGAGGTGTCCCCCTCGCCCTCCCTGCAGGCTGAGGATCGTGGAGCTGACACTCCCCAGGGTGTCCCTGCGGCTCCTGCCTGGCTTCGGCATACACATCAACCTCTACACCCCAGCGGCCCTCAACACCAAGTGGTAGGTCGGGCTGGTGCTGGTGGCAGTGCCAGCTATGTCCTTGGACCTGGTGGAAACGCCAGCATGAGGGGTGTCTCCAAGAGGGGACACTTCACCAGGAAGAGGCTGCTCCTCTGAAGGTCACTCCCTTCCCCTTTCACAGGTTTGCTCGACATTGCGGTGGAAGTGAACATCACAGCAAGGGTCAGGCTGACCATGGATGGCATGGGCTACCCCAAACTGGTGACAGAAAGATCCGATACCCTGGTTGGTGACATTAAAGTCAGACTCCTGAGAGGGTGAGTGATGGAGGTGTCCTCCTCTGCCAGCATGAGCCACCTCACCATTGGGCTTTGCCAGTCGCCAGCCCACGCCTGCGGATTAATGAATCTACAACGGCATTTCCCCATTGCACAGTGACTGTGACACCAGCAGCCACTATCCCTGTGGGTGACAGTCGCTCCCTGGTCATGTCACGGGGGTCAGCAAAGGGCTGCTGGTGGTGGGGGTCCCTGTGTGCCCCTTGTGCAGCCACAGTAAATGGACACGTTGTCCCAGGGGGCTGGGACATTGCACGGGGTCTTCCGAGACGTGAACACTTGGTATGTAAATTATAGAAACCACTTGGGCTGAGGTTGTTTCTGCTCATTTAAGAAGACTATACACTAGTAGATAAAAGGCAGCAATAAATTTCCCACTGGCTATTTTGGGATGCAAATTACACTTATCTCATGCAAAATCCAAGCATACACGACGCACTTTGCTGCTGCAATTGCCTTGCTCCGGGAGGTCTGTGCTCCGCGCTATTCACAGGGAATTGTTTAACAAGACCCATTTACTTTGCAGCAGGTTTTTTTTTTTTTTTTTCATGGTGCTCCTTTATTTTTCCACACGTTGCTCCCAATAGTGGATAATTTATTGGCAGGTGTCCTGAACAGACTTCTTTCTAATCTGGTAAGTCAGAAAGAAACTCCACCCCCAGAAAGGAGCAATGAGCTCCCCCAGGGCATCGCTCCTGCACCCAGGGAGGGAGCACAGCCACTGTCCTGGGCCTGCTGCACCCACCTGCCCACCCAGTGGTTTGGGATTAGTGGGGGACACGTGCCATGTCTCCATCTGCTTGGCAGAAGCTGTTCCCTTCTTTGAAATGCAAAGTCAGGGAGCCTGGTGCAGGTCTGCCCAAGTGCCTGGGAGCTTCTAACGATGCCCTGGGCCATGTTATGGGCTAATTGAATCTCTCCTCCCTTCTGAAAGCCCCAGGGTCTCTCCAGCCATCCTACATGGGCTCCTGAGACCCAGTCCTAACCCTGCATTTCCAGCCAAGGGCAAAGTGCCCAGGGCCAGACCCAGAGCTGGTGTGGCCTCAGCAGCACCGTGGAGTCACCAGTGGGGACTGCCGTCCCATGCATCCAGTGCTCCTGTCCCCAGGGAGAGCGTGGCAGAGCTGAGCTGGGCTGTGTGTCTTTGTCCGGCTCCAAATGCAGGTGACTCACTGTCCCTCCCCGACTCTTGCAGCTCTGCCCAGTGGTGGCCATCACCCTGGGACTCGTCAACGACCAGCTGGGTCTTGTGAACTGTAAGTACTGGCTGGGTCCCACACCTTGCTCTGCCTTGCCACTCATGTCACCTCTGCTCTGGCCGTGCAAGGACGGTGACATTTTCCCCCCCTGCTGTGCCCCAGCATGCCCGGGTGGATGCTCTCTCCTCCTCAAATCCTCCCTCTCCCTGACTCTAATCAAGGACCCCTGGGTAGATAAGGCTGGCCATTGATGGGGGCTGTCCCGAGTCCACCTGTGAGCCAGGGCTCTTCTGGAAGAGGAAGGGCTGTGGGCAGAGAAGGGGGTGCTTGCCTTGCCCAGTGGGGAATCGTTGAGTTTCTTTCGCTCCCCCCAGCACTGGTGCCCCTGGGTTTGCTGGGCAGTATCCAGTACACCGTGTCCAGCCTTCCCCTGGTAACCAGACAGTTCCTTGAGGTAGACCTGAATGTAAGTTCTGCATCTTCTTCCACCTCAGTACAAGGGTTGGGATATTTCACCAGGGTTTGGGAAGGCATCCCTGGGCCACATTCACCTGAACAGCGGGCTCTGAGGTCACTGTGAAAAGCCCGTGGAGGTCCCGGCTCGGTGCCCTGCTCTTGCTGCTGCCACCGTCATGGGAGAGTGCAGTGGGGTTTGCATTTCATGAACTCCTTGAGAAGGAAGTGTCATGGGCCCTGACTCGGCATGGTTGTGCGTGCAGCAATTTCACACTGAGGGAACATGAAGTTAACCGTAAAGGCAAATATTGCAAACATTTTGCTTTGTGCTTCTTTTCCCTGTAACTCCAGACTGTTGTTGGGTGAGTGGCAGAAGGCCTGGTGGACTGTCCTCTGGGAAACCCAGAAGCTGTCCCCACACCACCACGGGTCCCCGTGCTGCCCCTGCCACCAATGGAGGACACCAGCTCCTCCCAGCTGGGCCTCTCGGTGAACTTCCTCAGCTCGGTGCTGTCTGTCCTGCAGAAGGAGGGTGCCCTGGACCTGGACATCTCCAGCGGCATGGTGAGTGGGGAGCACTGCCCAGCTCTACGTTTAGAAGGATGCAGGGCTGTCAGCCATGCAAATTGGCCCCACCATGCAACACCTCAGCTCCTGTCTACCATTTATCAGGGTTTTTGCTATCTAAGGTGAAAAATGTCATTGAGAGACCCCGTGGTAGAAGCCTCAGGTGTGGTGTTGGTGAAAGCAGATATCTGCTGAAAACCAACACACACACATGCAGCATTTCTCTCTTCTCTGTCACAGTTTCCTGAGCTCCCACCTCTAACAACATCGACCCTTGGCGCCCTGGTTCCTGTGGTGAGTCCTGGTTCCCCCTTGCACTGCAAGTAACCCAGTCAGATAAGCAGTGTCCAGGGCAGGGGAGGTATCCCTGTCCCTTCCTCCTCAGAGGCACCATCTCAGATGACCCATGGACTTGAACAAGCTCTGACTTAGGTCCAAAACTGAAAACTAAGGCAGTCCAGAGCTCAGTTTGTCCCACCCCCATCCAGATCAGATCTGCCCCAAGAGCAGCACCGTGAAAATGCTGCCAGAGTAGGCAGCCTGCTCTGTGGCTCCTGGTTACAGCACCATTTGTGCTCTGCCAGCAGAAACTTTCCATTTTTGGATGTTGACAGGTTTTCAAGGCATACCCTGAGTCACATGAACTGCTGCTGAAAATTGCAGTCCCTGAAGCACCAGTGGTGACCTTAAAGAAAAATGAAGGTGTGATCCAGCTCACAGTTACAGCAGAGGTGATGGTGATCCACCCAGATGGTGTCCAGAAGTCTCTCTGCCTTCTGAATATCGTATGTACGAAGGAGCAACCCTGCAGAAATTCTTCCTGCAGTTTCCCTCTCTGCACACAGCAGGTGCGAGGGTGCTGGTAGATGGGACCTGCACCCAATGTGACACGGCTGGGCTGCAGACTGGGCAAGGGCTGCAGAAGCCACCCCTGCCCTGATCTCTCTGTTTGACCATAGAACACCTCCTTGCTGGCCCAGTTTTCAGTCAAGGACAACAAACTGAAGATCAGGGTCGGCCTGGAGAAGTAGAACACTGGTTTTCATCTAGGGGGTGATGTAGGCTGTGGATGTAGGACCTCCTGGGCCACGTGACAATGAGGGCATGGACAGGACTGGGCCATCAGAGGAACTGCCTGGATCTTACTCACCTCTGCTTCCTCCTGCAGGGCTGATCTCTCCTTGGTGTCTTTGGCTGTCAGTGGTTTTGATGTAAGAACACGGGCAGCCTCAGTAACACATGAAATCTATTGCAGAAAGCAAAGTGCTGATAGATATTGGCTGGGGAGAAATAAGGGCCAATTATGGTGTAATTGTTGTGTCATATTTTTAGTAGCACCTTTCTTTCACCTCCAGATATGGATTTTTTTTCACAATGATCCATGAGCAATTTTCAGAAAAAATCCTCGCTGAGAGGGAGAGGTTTTGGGTCCTTGGTGAGCCACAGGGCATCCTGCACATGTCCACACCATCCCCTCGGGATGAGCTGGGGGAGGCTTATCCCGATGCCTTGAACGGGACGATGGCAAAAGTCAGGAGGAATCCTGGGTCACAGGATATGTGCAGATAGAGCACATTTGGTTTCCAGAGGTGGTTATTGCAGGGAACTTTAATGCCAGCAGGAAGGGGCCTGTGGCATGGCATTATTTTGGGACTAAAAATTGGCCATAGAATGCTCAAAGTCCGATTCCTGTGAAAATGTGAGCTTGCATTGGATGGGTGCGGAGCTGGAGCACCAAGGGTTCAGGCTGGATTTAGCTGATGTGAGTGGAGCATCCCCACATGCCTGAGGACAGGGTGAGGCTGGGCTGACCAGGGGACCAGGACCAGCGGTGGCACTGAGTGACCCCTCTCCATGTTGCAGGTCTCGCTCCTGGATATGCTCGTTGGCCAGATTTTCGATGTTCCCTTCCTGCCTGCAGTGACCAGTAAGGAAGCTCTTATGCCTTGTCTGTGCATTCACGTGTGCTGGACTGTACACGAGGCGAGGAGTTTATGGAGGTGTAACTTATCTCGCTGTATGGAACAGGAGCCGGTGGGACCCATTGCGCTGATGGGGGGAGGCTTGTATCAGGTGGCAGCGTTTTGCCAGGAGGAGAACCCACACATCACAAAACAGGGGGCTCCACAGCCCCCTCCACAGGGCTGCCCCCTCCTGCCACTTTGCAGGAGCAAATGACAATATGTTTTGCCAAAGCACTAAGTCCCACAACACAAAGCCTTTCTGGAGAGCCCTGCACTCACGCAGGGAGGGTGGAGTTGGGGATGGAGCCCCAGGCAGAAGCTCGGTGATGCTGAGTTGGGCTGGCTTGCGACCCACAGGTGCGCTGGGAGCAGGGGTTCCCCTCCCCAGGCTGCTGAACATTGACTTCACCAACGTGGACGTCGATGTCATCGAAGTAAGTGCCTGGGCCATGCTTCAAGGTCACCCCACCGGCACCTCAGCTCCACTCCAGAGCAAGGGCAGCACCCATTGCTCGTGTGGGGGATGCTCAGAGAGGGAAGGTAACTCCAAGGTAACCCCTTTGCTTCACCAGGACCTCATCGTGCTGTCAGCATGAGCTCGGGACACTGAGCTGGGAAGGGACCCCGGTTTTTTCCCGTCTGTCCCCAGAGTGATGGGAGCCCAGCCTGCCTGAAGGATGCTCCACTGCATTTCTCTTTGTAACTAACACAGTTAAACAGCAGCTTGGTCTTTTCCTTGCAAATGTTGCATCCCACCTACATCGCTTGGAACAGAAGGAACACAGGTGTGTTTTGCCTCTGAACATTGTGTTTTGGACTCTTTTGTGGATGCTTGGAAGGATGTGGGTGTATTTTGCATTCTCATACTTGGGTTTAATGAAGTCCAGCCCTCTCTGCAGCCACAGTGGGTGCTCAAGCCTGAAGGGGTGGCTGGCTCCAGTGAACCCCAAGGGACCAGGACAGACCTGGGGACCCTGGCTGAGGTGGATGGGAGGGCTGCAGCCCCCTGCCTGGTTGTCCAGCCCCGACTGTGCCTACCCAATGCCCAGCTCAGGGTGGGCAGAGCTGTCTGCCAGCAAACACTGTGTTAGACCCTGACATGTGGCCTCTTTTCAGGGACCAGACTCAAAGCTCTGGGGTGTCTTGGTTGTCTTGAGGACCCCTCGATGCCATCACCTACTCTGAGCTTTACTGGAGCTTTGTCCCAGGAGCGTTCAGGGACACAGGGGTGATTCACCCACCGATGCCTTTGAACTCTACATGAACTTCACAGTTTATTTATGCACAAGCTCTTTCCCGCGGTTCAGCTGCCTGTTGAAGCAATGAAGGTTTTGTTAATTTAAGGCTCTAAAGTCACTGATTGCTCCTGAGGTGAAAGGAAATAGCTGGGATGGCTGTAATATCACTGCCTTTGAGATAATGTCCTGACTCTGTCCAGTCCAGAGCTACCCTGAAAACCACCTGGAACCTCAGACTGAGGTTTTTCTGTCATCTTTCATGCTCTTTTTCCTTTCCCCTCTGCATGTATTTCCCCATTTTCTTTTATTTGTTGTCTCTCAAGCCTCCTTTAAACTGCCAAGATCTTTCTTGGAGGCACAAGCCATCTCCTGTGTACCTCTGGATGAGAGGCAGTTTTCGTGGTGCAGCTGGTATGCCATAAATCCACAGGCTCTTTAGTTTGTGATAACTTGAGGGTTTTTAATCAGCCTTGTGCTGCTTCTGTACGTAATGAACTTGTTTGGAGGTAATTGCTCACCTCTCACTGCCCTCAGACCCTTGTGCTGTGACCTGCTGAATATAGAATCATAGAATCCTCTAGGTTGGAAGGGACCTTTAAGATCATCGATGGAGCATCCCCTGGAGCAGAGTTGTCCCAAACCGTCCCAGGGACCCTCTGCTCAGCGAGAGACCTGGGAGCATCCCCAGCCCCCTCTTTGCCCTGGCTGCTCTGAAGTTGTCCCATAGGAGCTGTGATGCTCAGGGGGATGCTCTGGGGTCTGCATGTCCCATGGCAATTTGGGCTGTTGGGTGCTCTGCTCTGGGCCACATTGGGAGAGCAAAGCTAGAGACACCCTAAGTAGCTGTGAGCAGCAACAGCCACCCGTGTCAGAGCCCATATCCCTGCCATGGCCGTGGCCAGCCATGGTGGGCCATGTGCAGGGGGCTGTGTGGTGCTGGGCTGGATGGGACCTGGTCCAGAGCATCCCCTGCCTGGGGATGTGAGCCCCTGCCCCAGCGCCCAGGGGCTGTGGGGGGGTGCCTCACTGGTCCCTCGGACCCATTGTGGCTGCCTCAAGCGTGCAGTGTCTGGATAGTCAGAGGGGACAGGAGGGGACAAGCCCCAAGAAATGGGGTGGCCGTGTGCCCTGGCCAGACAAGAGAGCCGGTGGGCATCGCACCCAGCCTGCGGGAAGGAGGTGAGCCCCCGGGCTTGCTGGGTGCTGCTGGCCACGGTCTGGCGCTGCTACAGGAGTGCTCGGGGTCAGGCTGGTGCAGGGTTCACACTTGACAGCCAGCGAAGAGGAACTATCCCAGGCTTCATCTTTCCCTGGACTTTCCCTGTTCCTGCAGTCCGGGTATATAAGGGCTGCTCGTGCCAGCCACCGCCGAGCGGCCGTGGGCAGCTGCACCGCGACATCAAAGGGCTCCCAGGTAAGTGGCATTAAGGTACCGTGGCCAGAGAGCTCCTGTTCCCATTAGACGACCTACAGCAAAGTCTATCTCGGCTTAAAAAGCAAGAATTGTAATGATGTTTCCCTTTGATTTCTGTAGCAACTTTTAATGATTTATGAAAATTAATTTTTAAAGCTAGTAGAGCTCTTGCTTGTCAAATTCCACTTTTATTTTTGTTGTTGTTAAGTTTGTTATAATGACTAAGCTAGCAGAAATGACTAGGATTTTTTTCATTATCTTGGTGTGCAGAATTCAGAACAATTTTCAGCTTCTCAGATCTCATCTCAACTGGTATAAAATAAGCATTTATCTGCAAAGCCACACATGCATTTTGCATGTACAAGATGTTCAGCCCACTTAAATGCATGTGACCAAGGAGGTACCAACCAGATAGATATCGCTAATAACTGCAGAGATAGTTGTCTACTTTGTCACGCATTCTCTCTAAGAGCTCTTCTGAAAGACCTGACGACCATTTTGGCATCCTTTTACAATGCTGCACACGTCTTGCAGAGACCCTCCAACAAATCCCACTGATTTTATTTGACACGATTTTCAATGGAAGCTGCTCAAGCCTCTATCTTTCTCTCCTGCTCAATAATCACAGCTACAGGAGCTGTACATCATTACATGCTGATCAAAGGCAAAACGTAAAAGACAGTCTAGTGAATTAAAGTCTAATTTAATTGTGCCAAGAACTGTCATAGAGGGATTTTTTTAAAAGTATCTGGAGCAGATAAAGAAGTTGTTCAGTCTGACCTAAATAATGTTATTTCTCAGTGCTGAACCTCAAATCTGCAGGCTGTACGTTGTTTTTCTCAGAAGAGATGGGGTGTTCAGGATGGGACGTGGGCTGTGCAGGGGGGTGCTCCCTTAAACTGGCGGTGCTTCAGCGGGTGCCTCTTTTCATTTCTTCGCAAACATCTTTCTGTGTATAAACAAACACTTCAGAGCGCTGGTTGCAACCCCAAGAAGTCCAGCTCATGCAGGAACATAAGGTCCTTGAAGGTGCTTTCTTTTGACTAGAGGCAGATCAAATACAGGGAAAGTGGACTCTCTTCATAGCCTGAATGGAGCAAGATGAGAAAAACAAACAACTTGTCCACGGAAAAGTGAGTCTGATTTTGGCTGCACTTTGAGATTTAATAACGCGAGATATTATTCATAACGAGGAGAAGGACACGACTTTGACACACACCATTTTTTATCCCTCTGTGCCCCTTAAAGTGTTCTTCTTTCAGGGCCATTTCCGAGCTGGGGGAAGCCATTTGTCTCGCTCGGTACAAGGTCCTCCTGCCTCATCTCCATCTCTCTTGCTCTCTTTAAAATGACATTTTCTCCCTCCAGGCTTCCCTGTGATGTCAGGCACCCAGCTCTGCAGTGGGGTAGCCCAGGCTCTAGTTGCTCCCTGATAACCAGAAGCAGTTTGACTTTTCTGGGTGGGAAAAGGGTGCTGCATGTCCCAGCTGGTCACCTGTGGCTGGGGGACGGTGTCTGTGGGCTGCATGTCCAAGGAGAACCTGTCCCACTGCCCCAGGGCAATGCACATGAAGGATGGAGAGCCGTATCAGTGCCCAGGCTGCCAGTTCCTCCACAGCGGGGCTGATGTGAATCTCTCCACAGGTGCTGGGACCAGAGATGCTGCCTTTCTGGTGTCTTGTCCTCCTTGGAGGCCTCCTGCCTACCTCCCAGGGCCTCCTCAACCTGGGTGGTGTCCTTGGGCTGAGCCCAGCACAATCGAAAGATGGTGAGCTCAGAGTCTTTTTCCATTTTTCCCAGGGGAACATCATAGCACAGGCGGCCACATGCCCACCTTGGTCCCTGTGAGTCCTGTGCCTTGTTGGGCTCATGGGGTGTCCCTTTGCTCATCAAAGACCTGCCTCCTGGCAGGCTTGGCTCCATGAGGAACCCAACATTGCGCAAGGATGCTTAGGAATTCCTGTAAGACCTCATGAGCAGGCCAACATAGTATAGCTGTACCACCCATTCCTGTCAGTGAAATATTTCCAACAGTGTAAGTCTGATTAGTAACTGGGACTTCCTTGGTGCAGGTCTGCTTGGTACTGGTCTTCTTGGCAGTGAAGGTCTCATCAGCGGAAAAAGTGGGTTGCTTGGCACAGGCCTTCTTGGTGAAGGTGGGCTACTTGGTACTGGCCTCCTTGGCAAAGGAAGTCCAAGTGGAGAAGAAAGTGGAGGTCCCCCTAATGCAGGAAATGTATCTGGCAATTCTGGGATCCTTGGCACAGGCCTCCTAGGTGAGGAAGGTCTACTTGGCAAGGGTACACTTGGGAGAGGAGGGCTTCTAGGCAATGAAAACCAGAACAGTAATAGAGACCTGACTGTTGCAGGTGGACAACCTGGCAGCAGTGGTCTGCTCGGCACAGGCATCCTTGGTGGGAAAGGCCTTGGCACAGGCATCCTTGGCGGAGAAGGCCTTGGCAATGGTCTCCTCGGCAATGGCCTCCTTGGCAATAAAAGCCTTCTTGGAGAGAAAGGTCTGCTTGGCACAGGGCTGCTTGGAACAGGAGGTCTCCTAGGCAATGGAACTCTACTTGGTCTTGATGGTCTTCTGGGTGAAGGAGGACTACTGGGTGAAGGAGGACTGCTGGGTGAAGGAGTTCCTCTCATGCCAACACCCTCCTCCTGGTAAGTCAGAGCAGAAGCACAGCAGCTGTGCTCGCTGCAGAGTAACAAATAACATTGAGAGGAAGGGTTCCCCTAAAGAGGTGCTCCAGGGGACCACTTCCTCCCTGTTATACAAACCACCAGACCCAGGCTTGCAGCTCATGTGAGGAACTGCAATGTGGAAATTCCAACCAGAGATGGGAAAAGTCTTCCCCGTGGGAGCAATATGACACTGTGATGGGCACTCCCAGAGGTGGAGGAATCTCCGCCCTCGGAGGCTCAGCAGGACACAGCCCTGCACAATCTGACCCTGCTTTGCAGTTGGGTTATCTTGGAGTGGGGGTTTGCCCTTCCCCACCTTCACTTTTAAGTGAGAATATCCACATAGGTAACAGGTCAGGTGATGAACAGGATGAAACGGGACTGCAGGCTCTGCTTCTGCTGATCCTGCCATCTCAAGGCAGGTTTGCCTCTGTGTTGACCCCTAGGTTGAAGGTGCTGAACCTTGAGAATGTCCGAGTGTCATGGAAGGTCCTTCACGGAACCGAGGTCGTGCTGAACCTGTACTCGAAGCTGGTGCTGCGCTTGCCGGGGTGAGCAGGGCTGGTGGGCGAGACAGTGGAGCGAGGCCATGGGGGCCTGAGGGTGCTGGGGAGGACAGGAGCTTCTGGATGCTGGAGGAATGTCCCCAAACACTGAGCAAGGGGCTGGTGAGGAAAGCTCTGTGCTGTGCTGCTGCTGCCTCTCCCTGGGCATATTTCCAGCTGTCCTCCCTCCAAAGGCACTGTGACAGGCAGCAGAGGCAGAGGTCTTCCTGTGGGCAAGGTGTTGGGGGCAAAGGGCTAAGAAGGTTCCATACTCCTTCATCTTGACTTGTCCTTTGTCTGCCTGAATTCAGGACTGTCCTGGAAACCCCTCGGTGCCTGTTGCACACTGGGACTTCAATGACGTGCTAACAGGACCTGGAGGCTGATGGAAGTCCTGAAACTAAAACATTGTCCCAGCTGAGCCCAAGCTTGCAACTCAACCACAGCTACCGTTCTTCTGTGTTGCTTTGGCCTCCTCCATAATCCTCCAGGCCACTTCCTTTTTTTTCAGGATTTTTCACTTCCTGAGCGGATCCTCGGTAGAAACAAACATTACGTCGCACATCGCGCTCACCCAGGACACCCCGGGAGACCTCAAGTTAGTGGTTAAGGATTGCAAAAACCTGCTTGGCGGCTTCAGCGTCAACCTGCGGAAGGGGTGAGTGTGGGAACAGTCACCATCCCCGGTCACACGTCGAGGTGATTTGCAAGCACAGATCCATCACACGCAGGAGCTGAGCCCGATCCGCCTGGGATGACCTGGGGCTTGACCATGGCCACCATCTTAGAGTTGCATTTTCCGCTGGAGGCAGGTTTCTCCCTCCCTTGCCCCAAAGCTGCCCAGCCAGGCTTGAAGCCTCCCAGTGCTTCACAGAGAAGGTTTAATTCAGTGAAAATCTCGGGGGCAGCATGCAGGGTAAGTGGCAGCTCCATTATCCAGCCATGAGGAGCCCACAGGTTTTTCTCACAGAAAAGCCAACTTTTTTGGAGACACCTGCAAGGGGATGGGATATTGGTATGTGCACAGGGAAATAGTTAAAATAGCGGTCGGGACTAGCTGTCCTGGTTCGCAGCGGGGCAAAATGTCAGTCTCAAATCTGGGCACAGATTTACACGTTAACAATCAAGATTTGGAGAAGCAGGTAACAAAGTCCTGAGCATCTGTAATTCCTGCCAAAGCCTGGGGGAGCTCTGGGCTTGCAGCATCTTTTAACACCAGAGGCAAAAGAAGACAATCGGTGCTTTTCCTGCAGACCAGCAGAGGAGTTCAGATTTGTCTTGACGCTGAGCCCCGGGTTTTGACAATTTCCCTGCTAATTTTTGGCTGTCTTTTTCCCTTTCCAGCCTCCTCACCAACATGGTGAGCCGTGTGCTGAACACAACCCTTCAGACCTTTGTCCCCGCGTTGGTGAGTGCCTGAAAGTCCTTCGCTGTGACAAGCTGCGCTTCAACTGGAATTAGTGCTCTAGCTGTAATTATCTAGCAGATTTACAGATACATGTATATCTGTATATTTGCATGCAGAGATAGATGCCCACATCCCATAAGTGAATTCCGCAGACTTCCTTGATCTTTCTTACAGTCAGGATTTATTTGTTAGAAGTAATTCAAATTCCATCATGCAATGTTACGGGATAATTTGTAACCAATTGCATTCTGAAGCACCTCCTGGTACCGAGATGGTGCTGTAAGCAGAAGTGACAGCCTCACTTAGGAAAAAAAAAAAAAAAAGGTCCCTGTTAGAAAATCTTTTATTCTGTTAAATAGAATCTGTGCCTTTTTGAGAAGAGAGCTGAACAATTTATACTGCTCTTTTTCCACGGAGGAAACTGCGCTCTAGGAGCTGATTGTTTCATCTTGATTTAAAGTCTGTGAAACTCAAATGATGTTAGGGAAAGGCGTCGCTGCACCCACGATATCCTCACCAAGGCTGTGCCACTTCTTCCTCATGCAGCTTTGCCCGTTAGTGAATATTTGGGTCAACATCATCAATATTAAGCTCCAATTCCTCAACCGTAAGTTGTCAACTTTTCTTTTCTATGTTAATTTTCAGAGCGACACTTTTCTATGTTAATTTTTAGAGTGACACGAGTTTTGCTTGTTCAGCCATCTCCACAAGCAGGGGGTGTCCTCAGGAGAGCTGGAGCCGTGGGACAAGGAGTTGCTCGGAGCAGGAGCAAAGCTGCTGTGGGTGGCACATCCCAGCTCACCTCCCGGCTGCCAAACAGGGCAAAAGCACCCCAATCCTGCTGTTATCATGTTTTTTTTCCCAACTGGGGCCAGATCCGAGCTGCTGCCAAGAGAGATGGCCCCTCTGGGACCCCCTCACCCTGGTTTGCAGCCCCACAGAGTTTTCCCACCCCAGCTCTTTCGAGCTCTTCTTTCCCACCCCACCCCAGTTCACTTCGAGTCCTGCACAGACGCAACTGCTGCTTCGTTCCGTGCAGCGTTGTCCCCATTTACCCAAAACATTTCCCATGTGATGAGAGATGTGCCTGGTAGCTCCAGGACAGCAGCAGCTTTCATGGGAAACTTTAAACCCCGGGCAGTTTGAGACCTGCAGGAAGGACAAGGGTGTTTCCTCCTCTGGTGCTGGGGACGTCGCCAGGCGGGGACTTTGCTCTCCCAGATGCTCCAGGCAGAGCAGAGCAGAGGTCTCTGCAGGCACCTGGAGAGGCAGCCAGTTCTGCCCAGCCCTGATGGCCTCTCCCTCTCCCCAGGTGTCATCTCCTTTGGGCTCCTGGGGAAAATCCACTCTGCCCTCTCCAGTTTGCCAGTGACGTCTGGGCATTTCATGGAGCTGGATTTGCAGGTACGGCCGTGTCCTGTCCCTGTTCCTCCCCAGGCTGCCTGCCCTCTGCAGCCTCCACAGTCATGCACTTTAATGCCTCCTTGTTTTTTTGGGGTTTTTTTGTTTTGTGTTTTTTTTTTTTTTTCAGAATTCACCATTCCCAAGTGCCTTCATCGACTGGCTGCTTCAGAGTAAGTCCAGCCCTGGTGCTGCGATGGGGATCCCCACTGGTGTCTGTGAGCCAGAAAGGGGCAGCAGCCATGGCCATGGGGATGCACGGGGGACACAGGGGTAGTGGCCAAGAGCAGGGAGTGGGTCCCCGTGGCCACAGGGTGCAGCTGAAGCAATGGGTGTTGATGCTTCCCAGGGTAGGCCCCCAAAGCACTTCCACCCCACATGGCACATCTTTGCTGGGGGGTGATTGAGGTCCCTGGTCCTCAGAGACATCCTTGAGCTCTGTCACGGGCTGGTTTACCCATGAGCAGTGGCTGCTTCGCTGCGCTCGGTGGCTTCAGGCGTACGGTCGCGAGACGAAGTCTGTGTGCTCCTACTTACACCCTGCACAGCCCTGGAAAAGTCATTTCACCTCTCATAAAAGGATTTAATAATATTTACTTAGTAGGAGTGAATAATGGTCCTCAGGATGCTGTGAGGATTAATTAATATTTGCAGAGGTGATTGGAAGAGCTTCCAGCTTCATATGCATTCAAAGTTAATATATAGAGGAGGGAAGGAAGAGTTGGAAGCCGTCCCAGCTTCCCCAGAGGCATATTCCTCAGGGCACTAAATCATCTCTGCCCATAAAGCCGGGGGCTCTCAGGCCATCGGCACGTCGGGTACCACAGAGCCTGGCCCATGGGTGGGGGCTGCAAGGCTCGGGTGGGGGGACGGGAGGGGCTGGAGTGCACTGACCTGCATCCCTCTCCCCCAGCCACAGATGCCAGTCCTGGGAGCATTGCGTAGCCCTGGAGTCAGCAGCACCATGGGGTAAGGATGATTTGCTGGCTGGGGACGTGGCTCAGAGCTCTGCTCTCGGATGTGCCGGTGTCGGTGCTGGTGCCCAGGCTGGGCAAGATGAATCCACCGGGGCTGACCCTGGTGCCTGGCAGCAGGAGGTGATGGGGAGCACGGGGATGTTAGTCTGAGCTCCCGTGCTGCTCAAAACCTCAGCTCCAGTGTTCCCCCCTAGGTGCCCCGGCAGGTGATTCCCACCACTTGGCCCCGAGGAGGAGGAGGAGGGAAGGAAGATGATCCAGCACCCATAGAATAGATATGAAAATGGAGAAACACAACCATGAAAATACAGTATTTCTTCTGCATTACATGTCAGCCTTACCAGACTCCGGTGTCTCTGTTCAGCCCAGGGTTAGCAGTGCCGATGGTTAGTCTTGCCGATGGTTAGTTGTGTTGATGGTTAGTCATGTTGATGGTTAGTTGTGTCGACAGTTAGCCATGCCAATGGTTAGCCATGCTGATGATTAGCCATGTCAATGGTCAGTTATGTCAATGGTTAGCCATGCTGGTGGTCAGCCATGCCAATGGTAAGCTGTGCCAATGGCACTACTGGCAGCAGAGACAGCAGCAGGAGCCCCAGGTCATGCCCATGTGCCCTCCTGGCTGTCTCGGCCACAAGCCACTCGTCACGGCAATCACTGACTAGGCACTGCCCTGACCCTCCAGCCTTTCCTTATACACACCCCAGTTTCTCCTGGACCAGGGGCTGTGGTAATTGCTGGGCCCAGGGGAGACTTTCCTGGTGCTGGTCCAAGACCACCTGGATGGTGGCAGCAATTTGTCCCCAGCCGCCCCACGTGAATTTTGGAAGTTTGCACTAACTGCACCAAATTCCTGTGAAGGGGAAACAAAAAAGGGACAAATGCTGACGAAATGTAAACGCTTTGTCTTTGCTCTCCTTCTGCTGATTAGATGGCCATTTCAAAAGGAAATTTTGCTGTTTCCACTGATTTCATACTGTTAAAAAGAAGGCAAAAAAGGCCTAAAGTCTAATCCAAACGTGTACTTAGCTGATTTGTTCCCAAAGAGTTATGCTTTGAACTGATCAGAGTAAATGCTATCCTGTCTTGTAATCTCCAAGTGGATTTGGATGTATTGCATTGCGGGTGAGGTGGATTCACATCCCTTCTGTTACTCCTTACAATAAAAAGGATTTTTCTTCATCTGCATTCAGCACGTGATTTGGTTTCTTTCCAAACTGCAGAAGGATTTTTGCATTTGCAAGGGTTTTGTTATTTATCTCTCCTATCAGCTACAGGGGTAACTCAACATGCAAAGAATATTTAGTAGATAAGTCTGCTGGAAAGGTGGGGAACCACAGTGAGCTCCGGCCCCAGAGTCAAGTCTAAGTCCTGCCAGACCCTCTTGCTGTAGTTAAATTGCCTCTCGTGCAATTTAACTACAGAAACGTGGTCAACGTGAGAAAGAAATATTCCCCTCATTTGTATTTATGCAGATTTATTCTGCCCTTGTCCCTGAGCTGCTGGTTCTTTTATTCTCCGTTCCTGTTCCCCGCTTGTTGCCAGCAAGCTGGGAGCTGTTTGACAGGAACAAACACATCCCTGGCACCCCGCTGGGGCAGCCCCCCCCGGGCTGGGGCTGGGACCCCGGGGGTCAGTGGGCAGCGATGCCGGCAAGCTCTCAGGTGCAGGAGGAGCTGCTCCTCACATCAAAACGTGTTTGGGGGGTGGGCTGTGCCCACAGCCCCTCCGCAGAATGGCTGCACGGCAAGAGCTGTTGGGGACGGGACCAGATTTAATCAAATAATAGCTTGAAAATTCCTGCTGGCCTTTTCACAAACCAGTGGGGTGACTGAGGTGCCCCTGACTCCAGTCCAGCCTCTCCTGCTG
>JAOXNO010000005.1:5532485-5544453 GCA_028565335.1 Limnodromus scolopaceus
TTTTTTTTTTTTTTTTTTTTTTTCCTTTTTTCACCAAGAAGAGGCGCGGCGGGAGGAGGGAGCCGGGCTGGGGCCGATGGGGCCGGGGCTGCCCGCCCCCGCCCGCCGCTCGGGGAGACGCCGGCGGCCGGGAAAGAGTCGCCCGTGGACCGGCGAGCGGCACCGGGCGGGAGAACCGGGGCGGTAGGGCAGCGCTCGGCCTCCTCCCCCCTACTCAGGAAGGAAGAGGGAAGGGACAGTTGGGCCCCCCCCGGCCCCTCTGCCACTTCCCACTAAACATGGTAATTCCTTCTGCTTTCCTATCCTTTCTGCTGACCTTCCCCGCTCGCTGCCGGCCCCCGCGAGCACCTGCGACCCCCGGCCCTCCCGAGCACGGGGTGGGCATCGGGAGCGATGGCGGAGGTCGGGTGCGAAGGCGGAGGTGGCCCTTGGCCGCTCGGGCGAGACACGTGTGGGGCCACAGCCCCTGATGCTTAAAACTCCCCTGCAAAGTTTGGCAGGGGGATGGGGCGCAGCAAGCGGGTGCCGCTGCGTGAACCGTGCCTGGCACGGGGGTACGGGATGCTCGGGGGGTCATCCCTTGGGCTGGCCATCTCGGTTGTCACCGCAGCCATCCCGCGCCATTGCCCCGGGTTCCCGGGCGATGCTGTGCTGAGCGCTGGCCTCCCGCTCCACCGGGCTGGGGGCTGTTCGTGAGCGTTTGCATCGTGCCCTGCCAAAGTTGGTGACAGCGAGACAGGGAGAGGAATTGTTATTCAGGGCTGGTCCTGGCGCTCAAAACTCTCTCCTTCCTGAGCAGGAGGGAGAAAGGAGATGGAGCTGAGTCACACTGTGGCTTTGGGCATGAGTTGAACAACTTTACAGCACCAAAACACCAAAGCCCAGCTCGTCTTGTTGGTGTAAACCACTTTAAAAAATATGGGTATTTGGGGAGAAATATCAATCTCTATTTAACAGCACTTTGGCTTATTAAAATGGAAATAGCTTTGCAAATGTAAATCTCCTTATGCTCTCTAATGCCTTTTGTTTCGGTTCTGTGCTCTCTCACAGCTGGCGGAGGGACGGGGGCTAATTGGTTGCTTTTGGATTTCTAAGGGCTCCCCGGCCGTCCTGGCCTCCGCTTCCCCAACTAACGCAGCGCCGCGGTTACCCCAAAACCTCCCCCGGTGATGAAGTGCTTTGTGACACTCCATGAAAACGTTTTTAGTCAGTCCAGGCCAAACTGCTCCCCAGCACAACCCAGGCTGCGTCTGGTGCCTCCATCAGTCGGTTCTCTCCCGACGCTGGCTCACGCTGTCCCCGCTGCTGGATCAAGTCCTGGCCTTTTTATTCCATTGGCAGGGGAGCGGCTTTGTTTATTCAGGCCGTCCATCCTCTGGCGCGTCCCTTTGCTGTGGGGTTTGGATGGTGGTTTGGAAGATTTTCCTTCCCTCCCCCCAACCCTGCAGCGGGGCTGTCTCTTCCTACAGACACCCCGAGTTTATCCCAGCCGGTTTACCCAAATTCCAGGCTTTTCTCCCCAGTTGCCAAAGTGCTGGGCTGGGCGATGCTGGGGAGCCGGGCTGCGTGTGCCAGGAGAGGCTGCTCCGTGTTTTGGGGGGATGGTGTTGTGAGAGATGGTGGGTGTGGGATGGGGTTTCTGGAAGCGTGTGCCTTGGCCCCGTCGGACTGCACCCCTCTGCCCCAGTGGCACAGCCAAGCAGGGGTTGGCCATGTTTGGGGCCGCCGGTTGCCCTGCGGCCACAGCCTGCCCAGAGCTGAGCCCTGGTAGCCCCAGTCTCAGGGAAACTGGCTTCTCTTTCTGTTTTCATTTCCTTTTTTTGTCAGGGCCCCGTGAGTTTAGCCGGGAAGAGTTTAGTTCAGTTTTGAGAGAGTTGGTTGCGTGTGCCAGGGCTGTGCAAGGGTGACTCTGGGCAGCGGGCTCTGGGACAAACAGGACTGGTCCATCTCTCATGGCAGCACTGGGAGCTGCACAGATCCCCCTCTGCTGTTGCAGACAGTGACTCCTCACCTCCGTGCTGGGACGGGGAAGGCACCGAGCTCGGTGGTGCCAGGCAGAGAGGTGGCAGAGGTGGCCCAGCTGGACTCGGTGGCTGGGAGCTGGGCTTTACCCTGCAGCGAGGCTTTTCCAGAGGAAGGTCTCCCATCCCTCCTAGGGAGAGCTGATGCCCTGGTGTGCAAAGTAAGATGAGAGAAGACGGGTTGTCCAATGGCGGGAAGCCTGGCATGGGAAGACCCTTGCGGATCACGGCCCTGAGAATGGCCTTGCTCTCCTCCTGCTCCCCCTGGCTTCTCCTGGCAGGGCAGGAGATCTCTGTGTGGAAACACGGAGAAAAAGTCAAGAAGAATTAACCAAAGCGTGACTGCAAAGTGCTTTAGCTAAAGAGCATTAAAGCTAATTAAGCTGAATTAACTGAGGCCACTTTGTCTCTATACGGGCTTCCAGGCCAGGGATTAGCTTCCTGAAACTAATTCCCACCTTCAGCTAATCCCACCTGACTTCCTGGGTGCCTGTGCAGGAGCACGGGGACGACGGCGAGCTGCGGCTGCCCGAGGCACAGGACGTGGCCACTGCCTCAGGAGGATGCTGGTCCCTGTGGCCGCTCCCCACCGGCTGTCTGTGACACTGGGGTCCCTCCAGCATGAAATCCAGAGCCCAGCCCCAGGTGATGAACTTGGCTTTGGCCTGGGCTGCAGCTGGTGGCAGAGCTAGGGGCTCCTCGGTACCTGGTGAGTGGCAGAGGTAGCCCACACCATGCTCTGCAGGAGGAGGATGAGGAGAGACATCCCGCTGCAGAGTGATGGATCCCCGGCCAGCCGGGCTGGGCCTGACCCCGCACCAACACAGAAACCTGCGTCTCTCGCCCGGCGGCACTGATTCCAGCAGAAAAGTTGCCATTCACCCACCCGCCCCAGCTTGATTTGTTGTTTATCTGCGCCTCTCCTGCAGAGTTATCCACCAAGGAGTTGGAGAAGTCTCTGTCTTTCCCACTCGCCGATGGGCTGCTTTTGGCAGCCGTGCCTGTAGTGCCCCCAGCGCTGCCCGTACCAGGAGCCATCCGATGGCTTCCCCCCATGTACCCGCTACGCTCAGCCGGGTCTGCGCGGCCGACATCTCCTGCAAAGCTGGGAGAGCAAACTGGGAACTGCCAGTTTGCATGTAGCATGAAACCGGCATCCTCACCGCAGTCTGGAAGCGGCGCCGGGGAGGGGGCTGTAACCCGGCGGAGCGCTTCCCAGAAAACGCTCAGAGGACTCATTTTGAGTTCGGCGAATTCAGCGATGAGTCTGAACCAAAACACCCTATCCATCTTCAGATGTTTGTCCTTCCTCCCATCCGCTGCATTCTTGCAGGGAGCTGCTGAGCCCGGCACATCCCCACACTCTGTCTGGCTCGCCTTAACCCCTTGGCTGCTGCGGCTTCTCCGCCTCCGCACGGCCAGCGTTCCCGAGCTGGGCAGCAGGCTGTGCTCGGGGCTCATCTCAGGCTCCTTCAACCACAGCCCAACGCTGGGAACTGGACCCGGCTGTGCTCGTATGCCCTACATCCCTTTCCTCCCCAGTTTCCAGCCCAGAAAGGTTTGCACACCCCCCCGAGCTCGGTGGTGTTGTCAGCGTGGGCGCACCAAGGACCAGACAGCGTGGGATGGTGGGCATGTGCTCCATGGGGGGTGACGGCATCCCGTTGCGGGGCCACTCTCCCCACTAATGACGCTTTCCTCCCGCAGGACGCCGGGTCGCTGGACACAGCAGTGCAGAGCGCTCTCCAGGCCCTCTACCCCCCCTTTGAAGCCACGGCCCCCACGGTCCTGGGCCAGGTGTTTCGGCTACTGGAGACCAGCTACCGGGGAGATGGGCTCTGCTGCCTCCTCCAGTTCCTCATCCCGGCCAAGCGCCTCTTCGAGAACGTGCGGCAGGCAGCCTGCGTAAGCCCCACACATCCCCCGCGCCACGGTGCCCTGATCCTGGTCATGGGGGCTTTGCCCTAACGCGTGACACCCTGCCAGGCTGCAGGCTCCCCCTCTGCATGTCCCTGTCCCAATCTCCTCCCCTCCCAGCTCCTCGGGATGGCTCCAGCACAGAGCCTGGCACATGCAGTCCTCGTGATAAGAGCAGGAGGACTCCCAGGTCACCTTGTCTCACCCCTGGAGAGGCTCCAGCGGGGGTTTCCTCTCTGTTAGCACACTGGGAGCACTCAGCACCCAAGGAACGGCCGTGGGCTCGGGGTGGGTTTGCAGGACGCTGCTGTGGCTCAGTTCAGGACCATCCCACTGGTCACCAGGCTCTTCATTCCCCATCATGAGAAGCGCAGAGATGGGCAGTGAGAGCACAAGGGGTTGTCTGGGAGGGTATGGAGCTGGTGGGAGCTCTCACTCACGCCCTGTGTTCTTCCTCCCTCCCAGGCTCCCTACTTTAACTGCATCTTTCTCCACGAAGGCTGGCCCTTGTGTCTTCACGAGAAAGTGGTTGTCCACCTCGCGCCGCTCAACCCCCTCCTGCTGCGCCCTGGGGATTTCTACCTGCAAGCGGAGCCCTGTGAGGAGCACTCGGCACGCATCACCGTCAAGCACCTCTCCCACGACCTGCGCACAGTGGAGGAGACGCCCGTCCCCGAGGCCACCTACACGCTGCTCTTCACCAACGAGTGGCTGGAGGAGATCAACGGCAACCGGGCTGGAGCTCCCCTGCGCACCTGCCTGGTGGCCACTGAGAACGGCATCACCCCGCTGCCGTGGAGCAAGATTGCCACGCCGGAGTTCATCGACAAGCCCAAGGCCGGTGCCGACAGTGTGCCCACGGGCACCTGGCATGGTCCTGCTCCTGAAACTGCAGTGGAGCCAGCAGCACCCAGCACACCCGTGCCCCAAAGCGACATCCCAGCGCCCTATGGCAATGTTGCAGGCACCATCCCGGGCTGCAGGATCGCCTCTCGGAAGTCGAACCAGGGAAGATACCCAGGACTGATCAAGGTGGACCAGACTGGGCCACGGAAGAAGCCAGCCATGCTGGCCATGCCCAGCCTCTACGAGATCATCAGCCAGAACCTGGAGGGGGAGTACGTGGACCTGCTGGAGCTCTCCCAGGAGCAGCTGGACCTCCTGTCCAGGTCCCTGCCACCTGCCTGCCCAGCAGGGCCGATGGGGGCTGGGGCCAAGGTGACACTCCCCTGGGTGAACCGGGGGCCGGAGGCAGATGCCTGGCCCTGTGGGGGGGCACTGAGCTCGGAGGAGGGTCCCTGCACCCCATGCCTGGGGAGGAAGCTGAGCCAGGAGCCGGGGCCACACGGCCCACGGTGCCGCCACCGTGACTCCTACCTGGCCGCGCTGCAGAACCCGGTGAGCTTCGGCCCTGGGCTGATGGCAGCCATCCTGGAGGAGCCAGATGGCCCCGGCCCCGAGCCACCCCCTGCCACCCACTGTGAGACCCCTGCACAGCATGGGAGTGGGGCTGGCAGCCCCACTGTCCTCACCCGCCGTCCCCGCCGAGCGAGTCCCGGGGCGCAGGTGGAGGCGCTGGTGCGGCAGGGCAGCCCCCGGCTCCCCCCGGGCTCCAGCCACAAGTTCTCCTTCCTGAAGGGCCCACGGCTCGGGGCGGCCCCCGGGGATGAAAGAGCCACCAGCCAGCATGAAGGAGCCTGGAAGAAGATGTCTGCCATCTACTCGCCCAGGATGGGCAGAGCCAAGCCAGCCGGGAAAGGTACCATCTGAGCGGGGCTGTGTCCCCTGCCCAGGCTCTGCGGTGGCTTCTTCATTTCTCTGCCTCGTTGCCTGTCACCAACTCCTCTCTCTCCCCGTGGGCAGGTACGGATGCAGCAGCCACTGCCCCCGTGGAGGAACGGTCCCTGGAAAGCACCAGCTGCAAGAATGGTCCCTCCATACCCAACAGGGGCAGCCCTGGCCGGGAGCCACTGGGCTGGCAGGACCTGCACGCCGGGCTGCTGCGCTCGGGCATCGTGTGCCTGCCAGGTACTGCCAGCATCGCGAGACCCTCGGGGGCACGTCGGGAGGGAAAACACCGCGCTGCTGGAGAGAGTTTTCTGGAGGAAGGTTTCAGGCCTTTTGCTGGAGGCCAGAAAGCCCCCAAGTGGAAAATTTCCTTTCAGCTGGGCAAAAAAATTAAAAACATAAAAAACAAGCAGTCTGCACTGAGCAGCTGCCCCGGTTCCCAGCTGCACCGAGCCCTCCCACACCATTCCTCACCAATGAAGCTGTTCAGCTTTTAGCTGCCAAACACTAAACATTTGGCTTCTTCCTTTTCCCCAGCGCTGAAAAACAGCGACAAAATTCATCTTTTTTTTCAGGAAAAACATCGCCAGCAGCTCTTCCCTGGCATTTTCAGGGGCGGTGTTCTGCCGAGAGCCCTCACGGGCTGGCACTGCCCCTCTGGAGGGGCTGGGGAAGGCTGCACTGGGGTGGCACAGGGGTGGCACCGTGGTGGCCGCTGCACTGCCACAGCTGCACAGTATTAACCTGGGCTGAGCAGAGCCCCCTCCCGCACCCCTTGGCAGCCATCCCTGCATGGTGGGCAGCAGTGAGGCTGATGGGACCCCCGGCCCCTCTGGGGGGTTGCTCAGCACTGGGGTTTGCAACCATTGGGTGGCTGCAGGAGGGGTGACTTGTCCATTTCCCCACAGGGAGCTCGGACAGGCTGGGCAGGGCCCTTCTGCAGGTGACCACCAGCGGCAGCACTTGGGGGGCTGCGTGGTGCTCAGCTGGCGAGCTGGGGAGGCTCATCCTCTACCTCTGCTCCCTCCCCAGGTAAGGGCCAGGAGGACCTGACAGGACTCCCCCCCCAGCTTCTTCCCAGCTCAGTGGTCCTGGGCAACCAGTTCCTGCCTGCCCTCGCCCTGCTGCCCATGGGCACGGAACCATGGGAGAGGGCTTCGAGTGGGTCCTGCCCGAAGGGAGGGACCCCAACTTCATGTTCTGCTTCTAACCAGTGCGATCTGCCTCCTGCTTTGTTGTCCATTGCTAGGCGAGAAGCGAAGGACGGTGGGCTCACCGTCGTGGTGGATGCCAGGAAGCAGCCGCCCGCTCCTGTCCTGTTCTCGGCCCTCCGCTCTGTCCAGGTACACCGGGCTCCGCGTGCCCCCACCATGGACTTGCTGAAAGGGGGGGTTCCCTGCCCGGGAGCAAACACTGTTACCCTCTGGGAGGGTCCTTCAGAGCCTCCCCTGTGCCCTCTGCACAGTGCGATTCCCCCGGCTGGCAGCATCTTCTCCAGCAGCCCCCGGCGCTGCTGTGCCTGAGGCCGTGGTTTTTATCTCGCTCACAGATTTTACCCAGAAACGTCGTGGTGCAGGTTTACCGAGGCAGCTCTCGGCTGCATGGCAGTGCGCTGATCTAGAAAACCCACGTCTCTCTTGCTGCGTCCTCCCCCATGGCCAGTCCTAGCTCCCGACTCGCTGTAGGTCTGGCAGCGCTGAAACTGCCACTTTGTTCCCAAAGTTGCTGATAAAGGTCTAATTTCTGAGCACATCTGCAGAGGCACAGACCATCCCCTAACAGGGCACAAAGACCCTGTTTCCCCCAACCCCTGAACCGAGCTCACACTTGGCACTTGCATCTCTCCAGCTCCTTGAATGCCAGCTGCAAGGCACCCACAGTTTGGGACTAAAGGTCCCCTTCCCAGCCCCACAGGATGTGTCCTTGTCCTCTGCCCCGCACCACAGAGTGCCCCCAACCCCTTCAGCATCCCACTAGCTGAGCTTACCTGGAAATCAGCTCCACAGCGACGGTCGATTAATCTGGGCAGGGTTTCCATGCCGGTGCCAAGGCAGTGCCGTGGGAGTGCCCCGTGCTGTCCCGAGGGCTGGGAGCTCCTCCCCGCTGCAGTGCCCTGATCCTCTCTGCCTGCTCAGGGCTTGCTTGCAGCCTGTCCAATAAATCCTGTGCCAACCCCAATGCTTCCTGCGTGGAAAAGCATTGCTGGTGCGAGCGAAGAGTTTGCTCGTAAGGCTCTGGGCCGTTCTGCCGGGGAGCTGGTGGATGAGGATGGGGTTATGGCCTGAGCGACCTGTTTCCATTTCTCACACCAGGGAGATCAGGAGCTTTTTCCTTTGTAAAAAGCTGACTCGGGCAACCAAGCCTCTGGTATTACCGTGGGTGGCCGGGGGGTGCACCGGGGGATTTGCTGTGGTGACTCTTACCTGCCTCCCGCAGAGCATCTCGCCGGGCTGCATCCACACCGTGCTGCTGCTGGCCGAGAAGGAGCTGGTCGCCCACCGTGAGAGGCTGCCCGGGGTGCAGGTGAGCCTATTCCTGTCCCCTCCTCGTGTCCCTGCACTGTTTCCCATGGGAAGAGCAGAGCCAGGGTGAAAGGAGCCTCCTGCCTCAGGGCACCCTCTGTCCCCTCACATGGAGACCCCAGTTCCCCTGCTCAGGGACCCCAGGCAGAGCAGCACCTCGCTGGGGGAGGTCCTCCCTGGCACAGGGTGCAGGATGAGGCCCTTGGGGTCGCTGGGCTGTGCAGGGGAGCGAAAGCTGCCCCAGGGCAGCCAGGTGCTTCCCCAATCACCACCAGTGGCTGGACACAGGCACTGGGATAATAAATCTTACCTCGTAAGGATTTATTGTTCTTTTAGTGCTGCTCAGCTTAATTAATATAATGTGAAATATTAATGAGCTCGATCACCTAGCTTGGCTGCTGTGGCAGATTATTGCAATCCTGGCGATCTCCCGTGCATTCAAACATCATGGAGCCACCAGGAGATGCTCTGAGCAGAGCTCACGCAGCACTCCTGGGGCCACAGCGCTACATGGGCTAATGGGGCAGGGTGGCTTTGGGACAGGAGGGGGTTATGCCCCCTGGTCCAGGCTCTCCCTGGGGATGTTTCAGGGAGGGACCTGGCAGGATGCCACAGTGCTGATAATCCCTGTGCCCCGCAGGTGGAGACCCTGGCATCGCTGAAGGCTCTGGGCCGCTACGTCGACAGCTCCCAGCTGACACCGGAGCTGGATGGCACCTTCCCCTACTGCCACGGCGAGTGGGTTCAATTCTTCCAGGTGTCTGTTATCACACCATTTGCCATCGCCTCACCTCCCCGTGGTGCCCTTCCATCCCCACCGCGGCTTCCGCGTCTCACGGACATCCCTGGAAAAGCAATGGGAAAGCCCAGGAGAGGGGAAGGAAAAGGAGAGCTCTGAGCACAGGAGGGCACCCCCCCCTTCTGCCTGCTCCTGCCTGTAACTGCCCATCCACCTCCACGCTCCCTGCCTCCTCGGCTTTAACTTGGTGCCCTGCGGTATTCCCTGCTCTGGCCTGGCACTGCTCCTCCTCCTCCTCATGGGAAGGCTGCCCTCCCACCCCGGCCCCACTGACGTGCTCTGTGTCCCACCCGCAGAAACTGCATCCCTTCACGGCCGGCCTCAGGCGGGCGTCGGAGCTGCTGCAGAGCTGCATCCAGGAGCTGCGGAGCGCCGACGCGCTGGCGGGGACGCAGGTAACGGGCCGGTTGTAAGGCTTTCCAAAGAGTCCATCTGCAGTCCGGCACCCAGCCACGTTTCTCCCCCAAAGCCTGGGTGCACACACTCCTGGACTGGCAGCTGCGGCCGTGGGGCTGTCCCCTGTCCCCCTTTGCTCGTCCCTTGGGGTGCAGCCCCAGGTGCCTGTCCCACGCTGGCCCGGGAGCTGCCGGGTGAGCCCCGAGGTGAGACGCGTGTCTAACCCTCTCTCCGCAGGATGCAGCCGCCTGCATTGAGAGGCACCAGGAGCTGATGAGGAGGGTGCTGAGCGACCCGCAGCTGGTGCACGTGCAGCGCGAGGGGGGTGCTGTGCTGGCCAGGCTGCGCAGGGAGGCCACCCGGCTCAGCGCCTCGGCCAACGTCAGGTAGGAGGGGGCAGCTTCACTGGGAAAGGGGTGCCAAGGCTGAGGACCTCCATCCTCCTCCGCTGGCCGACAGAGCCACCTCCCCAGGGACAGCCCGGTCCCCACCAGCATCTTTCCAGCGCACCCTGGAGCTGGCGCCGTGCGCCCTCCTGCCCTCCGAGCCTGGAGCTTGCGGCTCAAACATTCCTTTGCAGCATTTCCTGGCTGGGGACGGTGCACATGTCCCCGAGAGAGTCTCATGCCCCGGGGCCAGGCTCAAGGGCTGCTCAGCAAGGCCTGCAGCGAGCCCTCCAGGCTCATTTCAGGCAAAGCCACTAGATGGGGCCAAGCCCCGGCGATGCCGCCCTCCTCCGATGGTCCGTGCATGTAGGCAGCACTAATCCCAGTGCTCCCTTCTGCTCCCTTCTCTTGGCTGGGCCAGGCCACACCAACAACCAACAGTTTCCCATCCCACATTCCCTGACCTCCAGCTTGTTCCGTGGGATGGGGAGGTGCCAGGGTGCTCTGCTGCAGCATGGAGCCCGTGCGTGCCGGACATGGAGCCCTTGTGTCCCAGGTGGGCTCTGAGGATGCATGAGGCGAGTGGGGAGGTGGTCTCTTGGTCAGCTCCTGACCTGACCTGACCTTACCTGACCTGCAGGGCTCTCACCAGCCACACGTGCTGGTTCGTTGCCCATCCACTCCTTCGGCTCCCGGCTGCCCGGATGGCCACATGCCAGTGCCCACTTCCAGAGAGCTGCCCCATCCAGACACTCCTGCCCACTGGAGAGCTGCCTCGGCCAGTGTCTTCAGGAGGAGCCAGCAGCTCTCCCAGTGGCACCCAGCACTGATGGTCCCTCTCCTTCCCAACCACCAGGATGAGCATGGAGTTGGCTGAGGGGCTGTACAGCCAGCTGGAGGAAGAGCTTCACAACCTGGTGTCCCAGTCCAACAGCTGCCTGGAGCACCTGGAGTTCCTCCAAAAGGTCCGCGGGCTTGAGGCTGAGTTCGGCAAGGTGAGTGGGGCGTCTCTGGGGTGCCACAAGTTGAAGTTGTCCTCTGCGGTGTTCCCACGGCTGAGCATTTCAGGCACATTTCCTCCATTTTTGATGAAAAAGGAAGCGCAGAGAATAACAGGATTGCCTGAGCTTTGATTTTCATTATGGGGTGACTCTGTGTGTAACCACGCCTGGGATGGGATGCCCTGATTGGGGAAGGAAGGGGAGGTGCTGTGGAAATGCCAGTGGCATATCCTGCCTGACCCTTGTCCCCACCTGACCCTCGTTCCCACTCTCTCTTACAGTTGGGATGCTGGCTGGACGGGGAGGCAGCAGCACGGCTGCAGGAGATGGGCACCGAGCAATGGAGCCTCGACACGTTCCAGGGGTCTACCGAGCAGTTTAACGAGTTCTTCGTCCAGGCAACAGTATGTTTGGAGGGGGCTTTTCTGTAATGTGCATCCCCAGGGTATCACTGCCAACAGTGCTGTTAGGTGGCTCCAGTCCCTGCCCGGTGCTGGGCAGAAACTGAAAATCCCAAATTAGAAATGTTCAAACATCATTACAAAGTTTTGATACTATCAGCCCAAATTCCCCAGGTTTGGAATGAGGCTTCTGGGCAGAACTGTCCCCAGGCTGGCTGGGTCAAACTGCAGGGTTCAAGCCTAGCTTTGCCGGGGTCTTTAGGCAGCCCTGCTCTGCTGAGGGGGGACAGTTGTGCAGCTCTTTGGTGTGCTTTGGGCTGGGGCTGCCATTTCCAAACCCTCCTGACCTCCATCCTTCGCAGCCCCCTTCCTCCCGCAGGGCTGGGCTGCACAACCTGGATGTCCATCAGCCAGCAATTAATGTGGTGACAAGGATCCCATACCCCTAGATATGGAGGGTCTTTAATTACCTGCACTGCAGGGAGGGCAAGTTGACTGCACTCAGGACAGGATGATGCATTTTGTGCATTTTGAGCAGAGCTGGGACACAGCAGAGATTTGGAGAATCCCCATTCTCTCTGTTTCTTTTCACTTGCCCAGAAACCTTTCCCACGTAGCTTTGATAGCGATGCTGAGCGCTGAACCTGCAGAGACCCTCATCCTGCACGCGTGTCCCAGCGCAGCAGGTCAGCGCCGTTCCCCGAGCACGGAGCTTGTTCCTTCCTGCCACCCCTGCA
>JAOXNO010000005.1:5554314-5566752 GCA_028565335.1 Limnodromus scolopaceus
CTGGGACCAAGCCTGGGGCTCCCCGGAGATCCCCAGGGGACGGCCAGGCACTCAGCTCCTCTCACTTCTGACCGAGACAGACGTTGTCAGTCATTCCCGCTCTGTGCTTGCCCAGAAAATCAGACAGAAATTAGTCCCTACAGCCTGACCAGCGATGGGCACCCCAGCTTGCCTGTCCCTGCACACCCTAGACACCCCGGCACCCCTCATGGCCATGAATTGCTCCTGCACAGAGCAAGAAAAGCCTGTTCCCCACTGCCGTGCGGCGGACGGTGCCATTAAAGGCTGTTTGTCACACATTACCCAGAGCAAATTAAACACATCCCGAGCGCGGGACCTCAGGTTGCTGAGTGCACCCAGAGTTCACGGAAGGCAAGGGAGGAAGAGCGGGCTTGTGCAGGCAGAGCTGGAGCCCGCACCCTCCAGCGTGAGCCCCAACACACTGGCACATGTCACCGGAGATGGCTCCTGTGCCCAGGAAGCAGCCTTGGCAGCGGGATCATCTTGGGGCAGGTGAAACAGGCTGCTGATGGGGCTGTGGGCTCCTACTGCCACCAGTTCTCCTTCTGCTTGGCAGGGGAGAGGGATTCCCACATGCCTGGAGAGCTAACAACCCCCTAGATCCCTTCCGCAACGAGCCCTCCCTACATCCATGGGAAGGTTTCAACCCAGCTCTGCCCACACTGCTGGCTCCGAGGGGTCTGGGGGGAGGAAGAGGGTGACATCTTCAGAGGCTCCTCCTGTTGTCCCAAATCTGGGTTCTTTACCCAGTGTGCAAAAACCAACTGATGCACAGAGTCAAGACATAGGTTTTATTCCAGTTCTGAGCAGAAAAGTGTGCTGGGCAATAATTCGCAAAGCTGGCACCCCTGTTAGAAACACGTGGGGTCTTCTCTGCAAACAGGTAAAGACAGAAAATCACATCAAAAAAGTTCATTGGTCACTTGTAATTATATAAGAAAAGCTCATATGCACATTTCTGTGCAAATTTGCACCAATTTCTGTCTGGCTCTTTATACTAAGGTGGTCTTACATTTACAAATAAGATCTCCTCCTGGAGGTGTGATTTTTAGTATTAAAATTATTTAAGGTAACGAGAGGCTATACCTTCATCCTACCAGCTACCACTAGGTTACTGTTTAACTTTCTATTCTGTTTGGGCTCCATGTGGAACAAAAACTAACTTCAAGATTGATTATTTATGTTTATGGGCTTTTTGTTTTAGGGACTTTCCATTCCCATTGCTATTCTCTCGTTCGTCTCAGTGGCCAGTTTGGCCCAAACCACAACACTATGGTTTCAGAGTAGGCCATTACATCATGGTCACTCAATTTTGTGTATTTCTAACTCTTTTTGACATCAAATTCCCCCCTTTGAGACTTACAGATCTGCTTTACATCTTCCGTAAGTCTCACCTTATGCTTTTCCCAGGGTCTGGGATTCCTGTTCTTCTATTTTCGATATGAAAGGGTTATCCTCTGCTTTAGTCATCATTATTTGCAGGGGTTTCCTATGTTTCAGTACTTGTTTGCAAAGACTTGAACACACGGGCAAACATTGAATCGCACAGTTCAATAGCAAGAAGTTCAGTATAAGCACAGATATTAAGAAGAGTTGTGTTAGCCAACTTAGGTTTGGTGACCAGGTCGTTAGCTAGGAAAGACCTAATCCTTCCCATTCCTTGACAATTGAGGCCAGATCCATTAATTTCTGTATCTTCTCTTCTACTAATTGAGAATTTATGTTAGATTAAAGCAACACATCCCCTTAAACTCCTTTCCTTCCTTATCTTTTTGTATAGAAGACCCTGTGTGTTTCAGACAGGGGTGCCAGCTTTGTGAATTATCCCCTAGCACCCTTTTCTGCGCAGAATTGGAATACAGCAAATATCTCAACTCCGTGCACCAATTGGTTTTTGCACACCGGGTAAGGAACCCAGATTTGGGACATCACTCCTGAGTCCAAGCCCAGGAGAGCGGGATCCCGTGGTGGTAACGGCAGGGGTGGGCTGATGGGGCAGTGGCTGCAGGCTGTACCTGTGCGGTACGTCCCGTGATGGGGCAGGAACTGCCCCGGGTTGGTGGCAGTGGGGCTGAGAAGGGCAGTGCTGACACCGGCGACGCGCTTGGTGAAGGCTCAACACCACCTGCAGGCGTCCAGCCTGTGAAGACATGTGGTGGAGGGGTGCATGGATGGCTTTCCTTAAAACCAGCTGCTTTCCCTCAGCAAGGATTTGCTGCACTGGCTTTAACCTCCCTCCCCACCTCCCTCACAGTTGGTGATGAAGGAGGGGACGCCCCCAGCCAGTGTGACTCAGCCCCTTCACCAGGGACACTGCTTTTCCAGGGCCTCTCTGCCTGCTGTCACGCAGGGTAAGCACAGGACAGCACTGCTGTAAAACCAGCCGTGTGTCCCCACAGCAGGACCGAGGCCCAACCACACCAGGAGTCCCCAGCTCACGGGGCTTTTCCTGGGTGCTCTTGGTGTGCTCAGACCTTACAGTGACACTGTCTGTACCCAAAAGCCCTTTGTGGAGCTGGTAGAGGTTGCACGTCTTGCTGCAAACCCTCCCAGCACAGTACTGTGGCATGTCTGAGCAGAAAGCATCACCCATGGCCAGGGACCCTTTGCCAGGACCTCCCCCAGCACCAGGAGAGCAGATCCAGCTGCATGATGGGCACAGAACCCAGTGGGACATGGGGAGAGCCCAGGACAGCCAGGCTTTATCAGGGCACAGCCCATGTGTGGACCCTGTTGGGCAACTCTGAGTGCACCAAACAACAGACCCCAACTGCTTTCAGGACATTGCCACCCACAAGAAGGTCCTTGGTACCCACAGAATCTCTGGAGAGACACATAAGCCACCAAACCTCCTGGGCTCTAGGAGGGGAACAAGGTGAGGTGTCTGGGGGAGTGGAAGGGGCCCAGTTAGGCTGAGGAGGGTTTCCAGTCCGAAGCTGCCTCTGGGACAAGAGGTACAGCATCCTGCACCCAGCCAAGGGCCAGACAAAGAAGGCTGGCATGGGGCTCCACCAGGAAAATCCTTAGTCCGGGCCCTGGTCAGCTTAAATCACATGAAGAAAAAACAGTAACTAAACAAAGTCTGCTCCAGAGGTGAAACTTCTCAAGACCTCACTCATGACAAGCCAAACCACTGCTGAGGTACCAAGGGCACTCCCAGACCCCAAAACTCCATGAAGGTGTGGGGGTCTCTGCCCTTGCTAGGTGGTGTCAAGCGTGTTTGGTCACCCTTGGGGTGCACTGGGAAGGACAGGACAGGACAGGCGGCCCCAGGCAACACCACTGATAGTTCCTATGGGGTCAGAGACCCCCAGGCAGGAGAGGGACAGCCGGTGCATGGGGCAAGGGCTGCCAGGGAAAGCGCTGGCCCCTGCTCTGTGCACAACTCCCTGTGGCGCCATGCCCCGGAGCAAACAGAAAGGCTTCCAGCACATTTTCCCCTCAAACAGCAAAGTTTCCAGCACATTTTTCCCTCTGGCCACTGTGTCTTTTAGGGATACATTTACGGGAAGGGGGACTGACAGCTGCAATCCCGAGCAGCCCTATCCCTTTGCCAGAAATGGCCGGGTATGGAGATAAGGCACGGGGGAAGCAAACTTTATAAGGAGAAAACATTCCCCAAGTTTCTGGCACCTCGGTGCGAACTGCACAGCCCCTCTCCACCCCCCACTTTTCCTCCCCCCCGCCCCCCCTTTCTCTTAACCGGCAACGGTTCCAGCCCCTGCCCGGGGGAGGCTCCGGGAGCTGCGCACCGCAGGCAGGGGCCGCCCCCGGCGCTTCTGGGTGGGAACTGAGTCCCCCATCCTCGATCACTTTTTTTTTTTTTTTTTTTTTTTGGGTGGCGATTTTCAATAGGTGGGACCGAAACCACTCAGTTTCCTGGAAACTTTGTTTTCCCTTTTTTTTCCCTCCGCCATCCCCGGCCGCGGGGGTGTGCGCGGCGGCGGGCGCGGTATAAATGGAGTGAGCGGCGGGGCCGGGCGGCGGGCGTTGAGGGACAGCTCCCCCGGCACCAGGACCAGGACCAGGACCAGGACCAGGACCAGGACCAGGACCAGGACCAGGACCAGGACCAGGACCGCGCTACATCCCGCTACCGGACACCATGGCCGAAGGTAAGACGGCAGAACGATCCCCTCCCGGGATCCGCGGATTTCTGGCCCACGGGCAGCGCTGACCGGCCGGAGGGCCCCCACATCCCAGGGCCCCCACATCCCGGAGCCCCCACATCCCGCCGTCCCGGAGCCCCCCCCGCCGCCTCTCCGGCACCTGCACGGGGGCGCCCGGGAGCGAAGCCCTCCCGCAGCCGGGGCTCGGTGGCACCCTCGGGCATTAACTTCCCCCCTGCTTTCCTGCTCGCTGGCCCAAGAGCCGCTCACCGAACTCTCAGCTAAAGCCAAGGGCGGTAGGGAAGGGGCAAAACTAAACCAGAGGATGTCGGCAACAGGAAAAGTGGGGTTTCGCGCCGGGTCTGCTCCCTTCCCTCCCGCCCGCCCCGGCTACAATGCTCTCCGCCGGCCAGAGCGACGCCAGTGTTTGCAGAATGAAGTTCGGTGCTATTTAAAGCTTCCAGGGCTCTCCGAGGAGAGTGTTGACAGCTAGGCTGGGAACATGTGCCCACGTCCCACCCGGGTTTAAGGAGGATTTCTGGAGGCTCAGGCAGAAGTAGCGCTTCTGGCCTTCAGAAATGCCTCCCCGCGGGTGGCTTTTCAGACTCGCATGGGGAGGCAAAGGCAACCCTGACCTCCTACCGAGCTGTTTCCAAAATCCCAGGAAACAGGACTGTGTGATACCGATGGACGCACAGTCCTCCCGGGGGTACGGCATCACTCTGCCCTGGTCCCCAGCAGCGCCGTGAGCTGTCCCCTGCTCACCCAGCTCCTGGCACCACAGCAGTGATGCCAACACAGGTCCCTCAGGTTGGGTACTGGCACTGCCAGCTCCTGGCACAAAGCTGAGCTGCTACACCCAGGGCAGTTCTTGCTCCTGCATGGTGGTACCTGGGATGCCACTGCCACCTGCATGCCCTGGTGGCACCCCAGCCCCCTCCCTGCCCATTTCTTGGCACTGATCAGTTTGGGAAGAGGCACTTGCGCTTTGAAAACTCTGCTTTTTGCAAAATCCACTCAGGACAATAACCCTGGGACAAGGAGGAACCGCACTCCTGCTCTCTTATTTGCAACAAGTTTGCCTCGGGGTCAGCAAGGTTCACACTCACACAGCTGTGTGCTGTAGCACGGAGCCATGTCTCTGCTTACAAAGGGGGAGGTGACAAAGGGAAAGAACTTTTCTGTGCTCTGTCCCCGCTCCAGGGTCCCAATGGACCAGCTGGAGGGACCTTGCCCTTGTTTATAGACAGTCCCAGCTGCCCGCAGCAGCTCTGGCAGCGTGGTGGGGGACAGGGATGAGCCTGACCACCTCCCCTGGATGCACTCTGTGGTGTCCCCACGCCTGGAGAGCCAGGAGTAGGGTTTCCATTTAGCTCTGGGAAGAGGAAGCTCAGGGTCAGCCGTTTCCATCTGGCACCGGCTCAAAGAGGTCTCAGTGACCACCCACTGCCGGCACGCAAGCACCAGGAAGGGCATAGCCAGGGAGAGCTGCGGCACAAGGGCAGCAAGCCAAGCATCACCCCTCAGGAGCCACCCCGGTCCCTGGCGGGCACAGAGCTCGCCATGTGCTCCCCTGCACTAAACGCTTTTGCTTATTCTGGCAACTAACCGGTCTGCTGGCAGAGCATTCAAGGGTCACTGGCCCGGAGCGACGATAAACGATAGCACATCGCTCCAGCGCAGCACCTGGGGCGGGGGGGACGTGGCTGCTCCGGCACGCAGCCCTGCCTGGGCTGGGAGGCAGAGCAGGGCAGAGCGCCCAAGGCCAGGGAATCAGACACCCTCTTTGTCACCGAGTTTACGGTCGGTCTCTCCAATTTGTCAGTAGTTGTAGAGCAGTAAAGCTGCCCAGAGAGCTGCCCTGGGCCTGGCTGAGGCATAGAACCATTCCTGGCATTCTCCAGGCTCAGCGGCGCTCATTTGGGGTGGGGGCACACAGACAGCAAACCCCAGCTGATGGGTCCCCAGACCTCCCAGAAAGCAGAGATGAGCCCTGGGCTTTGTTCCAGGGCTGGACCTGGCACGGCTCTGGCAGTACATGATGCCCCCCCTCCCTGGTGGTACCATGGAGGGCAGCATCACAGCACAAGAAATACAGTCCAGAGCTTGGGGGGGGGGGGGGGGGGCACCAATTTGCTGCGAGCTCAGCCCCTGCCCTGGGATGCTCAAAGCCGGGCACCAACCTGGTGTTGGGCACACCAGGGGAGGATGGGGCAGCTTGGGCAGAAGAGGCTTCCGAACACCAGCACCAAGGTCCAAAAACCAAGGGCTCGGGGTGGGGGCGATAGCAGTCCCTTCTACCTAAAGGTGGGGGGCTGCCTGTGTGGGGCACGGCTGTGCCCCGGGAGCAGTTGGGTGGCAAAGGGGAAAAGCTGTGGACGCTGCTGCTGGCTTTGCAGATCTGGTGCTGGAGACATGGGACCTGCAGTGCGAGCGCAACGGCCAGGAGCACCGGACGGCGCAGATGGGCTGCCAGCAGCTGGTGGTGCGGCGGGGGCAGCCCTTCACCATCACCCTGCACTTCTCGGGCAGAAGCTACAAGGAGGGGGTGGACAAACTCGCCTTTAACGTCGAGACGGGTGAGTGCCACCATCCCCTGCACCGCCACCGAGAGCCTGCCCCAGGGCTCGCCCCACACTCATGAAAACGTTGGGGAAAGACTCTTTTATCAGTGATAAGAAGAAAGGTAATGGTTTTAAACTGAAAGAGGGGAGATTTAGATTCGATATTAGGAAGAAATTCTTTGTTGTCAGGGTGGTGAGACACTGGAACAGGTTGTCCAGAGAAGCTGTGGCTGCCCCATCCCTGGAGGGGTTCAAGGCCAGGCTGGAGGGGGCTTTGATCAAGGCTGCTCATGTCAGGGGGTTGGAACTAGATGATCTTTAAGGCCCTTTTCCAACACAAACCATTCTATGATTCATACCAAGACTGAGAGAACAGGTACAAACTGCTCCATAAAGAGAACTGAAGGGAAGCGACAAAGAAATAAAACAAAAAGCCACTGCAGCTGCTGCCTCCTCCTCCTCCCCAGGGCCAAGCCAGACTTGGGGCCAGGCCAGAGCCACCAGCTCACAAGGAATGGCCTTGGATGCAGCTGGGGAACCTGCCCGAGCCTCTTGCCCTTCTGAGAAACATCAGCAGAAGCGAATCTTTTCAGCCAGAGGGTTTCCCAGCACTTTTGCTGATGGTCTTTTTACCCAGCCACCCCTGTCCCCCCCGTCACCCAGACATTCCCAGAGCGGGATTTCTCAGGAAACACAAACCCTGGAGAAAGGAAACGTTCCCATTGAGCCTCCCCAGCACACAGCCCTGCTGCAGCCCCCCCACACGCGGTGCTGGAGCCGGTATGTGTGAGCCAGACACAGCATCCAGTGGGTCCCCGTGGCTCCACGCCAGGGGCTTCTCCCACTGCTGCTGTAGCCCTGGCAAGAGCCCACTGGGAGTGACAGGGACATCGCTCCCGTGGCCAGAATGAGGCACAGCTGCCAGCAGGGGCTCAGCCCCAGCCAGCTCAGAGCAAAGGGAGAGGAAACTCTTTCTTGGGCAAGAGTTATTTTGAGGCTGCAGCGTCCTGCTGAGTCAACCGGGACAGAACTCAAACTGCACCCAGGTTTCCTCACAGTGTAAAACACTCTTTTTCCTCCTCCCCTAAAAGCTCTGTGGCCCCGTAGTGGGATCAGACACAAGCCCAGCACCTTCCAGTTTGCCCCTAAACTGGCAGCCCCTCCATTCCCCCCTGGTCCCAAGGCAGCCGTGGTGGGGGTCTGCCTGCCCGCTGCTCAACCCCCCACGGGTTTTTACAAGGTCGTGCTGATTCCCGGGCAATCCCAGGCTGGTTTCGCAAATGAGGAGAAGCCCCGTGGTGCAGCCTCCAGGGGTGAAGGCAGAGGCTGGCAGCGGCTGCCGTCGGGCTGGAGCACAGCCCCAGCACTCACAGAAAAAGGCCAAAGGTGCTCGAGCTCTCGGTGACCCTGGCACGTCCCCCACCGGGGCTACAAAAATAGCCCGTATTTTCAAAGCAGCCGTGTTTGAAGAGCCCTGCTCAGACTCTTGAGTCCCCCAGGGGGGATGCCGCGGGCTTTGAAGGCAGGGAGGAAGAGGAGGAGGAGGAGGTGGCAGGCCTCCATGGCTGGCCATCCCCGTGGCAGCACCAGGCTGACCCTTGCCAAAAGGACAAAGTTAGCTCAACCCAGCCTCCTGGAAAGGACAGAAGAGGAGAAACTGTGTCACTCTCATGACTTCATGAGTATTTTTGGTGACTCGCCTGGCGTCCTGCCCATGCTGCGGGCGAAAGCTGGCAGGGGACCAGCCCGGGGCTGTGCATCCGGTGGCAGGGGGGGGCCAGGGGAGGGAGGAGGAGTGGACCGTTGTGGCACCACCACACCGGCTGCCAACCAGCCCCACACGGGCACTGGCATCACCACGGGGCCACGCTCGGCTGGGCGTCACCACTCCCCGGAGGAGCGGTGTTTGGAGCTGGCTCGGTGCAGGTGGCTTGGCCACAGCTCGGAGGGGCCGGCAGGGATCACGCTGTCCTCGGCTCGAGCGCTGCAGCCACTGATGTAATGGCTAACCCTGAGATGTTTGCAGCAACGCCTGAGGCTGGACACACGTAGCGGGGCTCCCACTGAGAGCATCCCGGTGACGGGGGCGATGGGGGGTTTGCAGCCGGGGCCCCCCGCGCCGTGGGCTGCGGCAGGACCGGGCTGTGCGGGTGCAGGGACAGGGCATAAATGCAGGGACATGGCACGGGTGCAGGGACTCTGCTCCAAGCAGAGGCAGCCGTGGCTGCAGCTGAAGGGAGGAGACACGGCCCTGGGGTGAGCACCCTCTTTGTTCTTCTGGCCCTGGGGCATCCATGGGGCGAGTTCCTCCCTCCTGCCCCTTCCCAAACAGCAAGGGACATGCCTGAGCTTCCCATGGCTGGGCTGCTCTGCACCCCAAATACCCGACAGACCAAACAATAAACATTCCTGGGTTGCAACAGATGAGGTCTGGGCAGCCACCGCAGGGCAGAGGGCATGGGAACAACACGAGGTGCTTGTGGGGCAGGTCCCCTTGGCATGGCTCCTGTGGCACAGGGCTCCCAGAGCACCGGCAGAGCCGAAGTGTTCCTTCTCGGCAGGACCCTGCCCCATCGAGACGTCGGGAACCAGGTCCCACTTTGCCGTGACCGACTTCCCGGAGGAGTCGGACTGGAGCGCCGTGATCCAGCAGCAGAAGGAGGGTTCCCTCACCGTCTCGCTCTGCTCCCCCGCCAACGCCCGCATCGGCCGCTACAGCCTGACACTGGAGACCTCCACCGCCTACCAGGGCACCAGCTGCCACATCGGGGACTTTGTTCTGCTCTTTAATGCCTGGCACCCAGGTGAGGCTTTCATCTTCCCAAGGCTGGGGGTTCCCGGGTAAGGCGAGCACGATCTGCCCCCCAGCTCTGCCAGGGCAGCACACCCCCGCAGGTCTCGCACCGTTGGGGACCCCAGGTGCCCCAAGCTCTGCCCTGACCTCAGATCTAAGCAGAAATCCCTGCTTTAATTCCACCTCTACGTGGTCCCCACAGCAGATCAGGGCTGTGAGCACCATCCCCCACCCCAGGACACACACAGACCCCTTTGCCAGCACCCCAAACACCCCATCTGGGCTGTCCCCACCACACAACACCCCACAGGAGCTCACCTCTGTGATGCTGTTGTGAAGCCCTGGACAGCCTCTAGCAGCAACTCCTGCCTGGGAGGTGGGCAGTAGAAAAGTCCCTAATTGCCTCTAATTAATTTCCCCCACCTGGCCCAGCCCTGCCCACCCCCACCCTCCCCCAGACCCTGCTTTGGGCTCAGGGATGAGCCCTGGGCACTGTCCCGGTGAAATTTGGGCAGCCTGACACAGAAGGGAGGACGGATGCTGCAGGGTTTAACGACACCGGGCAAACAACAGCTGGGATTTTAATCTCTCCACGTCCTTCCTCTGTCCCGAGGAGCAGCCCCGTGCTGCCCCACTCCCAGCTCAATTTCCTGAATCCCAAACACTCCGTGCTGGCTCTGCCGAGACAAGGGGCTTTAGGAAGCTTTGCTCGTCCAGGACTGTGCCGAGCACTGGCACTGGGGTTGTATGTTTTGAGTTCTTTTCTCAAACATTTCCAGTAACTAGTGATTTCTCCAGCAGTAACTGCTGTGTGAGCAAGATGGCTTCAGCTGCTATCTCAGACAGTGTTCCTGGTTCCCACTGCTCGCTTCTCCCACCAGGGAGGTTTCCCATCCTGGGAAAAGACTCGACTCCATAAAACACGAGGGAGGAAAGAAAGGGAGAAAAGAGAAAGAATGGAGAAGAAAACCACAAGCCCACTGAAATTTTCCCATCAGCTGAAATCAAACTGAGTTGAAATTCTCCAGCAGCTTTTTCAGATGGGAGCAGTTCCAGCCCCTGTTGCCTCATTTCCCACCAGACCCATCCCTTGTCACTGCCCAGCATGTCCCTGGGGAGGGGGGGGAGCCCTGAGCAGGGCCGTGGGGCAGAATCCCATCCCCATCTCTTGCTCTCCCTGCAGAGGACACGGTTTTCCTCCAAGAGGAGGACGAGCGCTGCGAGTACGTGCTGTCCCAGGAGGGACTCATCTACCAGGGCGCCCGCGACTACATCACCTCCACCCCCTGGAACTTTGGCCAGGTGAGAAGAGCATGGGCCCCCGAGAGCCCTGGGACCCCCGGAACCCCCAGCTGAGCCCACCCCCGTCCAACCCTGGCAGTGCAGGGTGCAGGGGCTGGTGCCACGTGTGTGTGTCCCCGAACACACACCCCAAACACAGCCGGCACCCCAGGGTAGATCCACACGCAATCATGGGACAGATCAACCAAGATCCCTTTTCCGAGAGGGGATCACACTGGCTTTGAAGCGTGGCAGAGCGAGGGGAGCTCGGCTCCTGGGGTCCCTGGGGCCACATGCTCTTAATCGGGGTGGCCACGCTGCACCGGGAGCCGGTGGCCGATAACGTGCTCCCCAGCGCCGTGCCGGCTGCACTGATAAGGCAGCAACGGTGCCCCGGGCTGCAGCCCCCCGTGGCCATGCTGGGCTCCCAGCGCTGAGGGAGCCTGGCTGTGGGAGCCGGGGTGCCCGTGGCCCCCGCAGTATCCGTGCATCAATTCGAGGAAGGGCTGTGACTCACCCGGTGATGGGAAATAGGTGGTTTTCCCCAGAAGGTCAGGTCCGTGCCTGACCCCTGAGCACCAGGAGCTGCAGGAAGCAGGATCTGGCCCCGGCGTGAGGGTTGGGAGCTTGTCCTTGGGCCTCGAAGTCTGAGCCTCCGGTGGCCACAGCACCAGCCCCTCATTGCAGTGACCAAAAAATGGGGAAAGTCCCTCAGTGGGTGCTGGCTTGGGGAGGGGACCACAGGGGGGTGTGACCCCCCATGTGTCCAGCAGCCCCACTTGCAGGGGCATCCAGGGAGGGCGGGGACCGAGGCAGGGGAACCTCTGCCGCCCCCTGGGGACCTCCCACATCTTTTCTCCCCTCACCAGTTCGAGGAGGGCATCTTGTCCATCTGCCTCAACCTGCTGGACACAAATCCCAAATTCCTGAGGGACCAGAACCGAGATTGCTCCCGCCGCAATGACCCGGTGTACATCGGCAGGGTGGTGAGCGCCATGGTGAGTCCCGCAACGCTCCGGTGTCCCCCAAGCACCCCACATCCCCTGGGGTACAAACACCCCCCTCTTTGCTGTCCTCCCAGCTCCAGCTTGCAACAACAGCTGTGACAGAGGGGTGGCATTCGCCGTTCCCCTCCCAGTTACACCAGTTTCCCTCCCCGGGGTGTTTCACATCCCCTTTACAAGCTTCCCACCATTGCTCTTATATCACATATAGATATATAGATATATAAGAGCTTCTCCATCCACCTGCTCTCCCACCCCTGCATCCCAGTGAGATCTTGCAAGGCCCCAGGATGGCTTTCACGCGTGAGCTTTCCTTCCCTCTCCAGCCTTCTCCTGCCACTCCGTGTCCTGCCGTCCCCTCCATCGTGGCCCCCCCCCATCTTCTTGTCCTTGCCTGCAGGTCAATTGTAACGACGAGGACCGGGGGGTGCTGGCAGGGCGGTGGGACAACAAGTACGAAGACGGGATGAGCCCCATGGCCTGGATCGGGAGCGTGGACATCCTCAAGAGGTGGAAGAAATTTGGGTGTCAGCCAGTCAAGTACGGCCAGTGCTGGGTTTTCGCTGCGGTGGCGTGTACCGGTGAGAGCAGATGTGTCCTGTGTCCCCTTCCCCGCAGGACAGGGTCACCCTGTGTCCCCCCTCCACCTCCCACCCCGACCCCCT